>VVHJ01006207.1:1756-21273 GCA_015107715.1 Tylochromis polylepis
CTCACTCATAACATTTAAAAGCTGGTAAAGAAAGACATTGGAATCAAATCACCTTCAAGTGCTCAAGTTTTTCACTTAAGGGGTACAGCTATTAATAAATATGAAATATCACAAATAAATGTTGAATGCCTGAAGCCTGGAAACCCAAACCATATGCTGTTTTTACACATGCTCTTAATTTCTTTTGGGATTTCCTAGTGGAGCTCTATGTTGGCAACACAAATGTCCTGCTCATTTGGCTCAGATATTAAAAGGTCATTACCCCGCCTACTATAAAGCCTGTCAAATGTCCAGTTATTCTGATGTGAGTACAGCACAGGTAATTATCTGGTGAATACAGTGAGCCAGTGCATTCTGCTCCCAGGGAGCTTCATTACCAGTTATGTTGGATACCCAACATAATCCATTTTTAAAGTATTAACAGCATACTGAAAAACTCCTGTAAAATGTGGTATAGAGATAACAATAATAATGATGATGATGATGACAACTTTCTCATTTATTATAATTTCTCATTACTGAGAAAAATTACAGGCTTATCAAGCTGTGGAGTTTGACACCAAGGTGAGATTTCCCATTTTTATGCTTATTTAGTTGGAGTTGTATGAAATATGTCTGAGCTGTTAACACTGACCCACAGGTCTCAGAGACATTGTGCAAGAAGGGCCTCAGAATGGCTCAGACCACATAGGTGATGAGTCTCTGTAAGGGCTGAGGGATAGGGACATTACACCGACCCAGCCCAGAGGGAGGATGTGTGATAGATACCCAGAGGGAAGGTGGAGAACTGGAGATAAGGAAAACAATACATCATGCTCTGATTTCATCAAGTAAGTCATTGCATTTGTGAGAAACTGACACCTGACAGGCAGTCTAATATAACTTACGTCATTGTATGTCTGTTTTTGTTTTTTGGGTTTGTTTATTTTTTTTCTGATGAGATTCTTCACAGGGTCAACTAATAATCAATTAAACTTATAGTCTAAAATTTCTCTGATGTTACAGGCAGTTACAGATGTTTCACCCGCTATCGTTTATTGTGGGTGGTCTCGTGCACAGGACTGCAGCTTTCTCGAGATTACTGTCCTCTTCCCACCAGTTTCACTACACATTCACTTATGACTTATAGAGTATGAAACCCAAGCCTGGGTTTGTGCTCAGGTTTACAGTGGCTGTTTTATGGTATTAAATGGTAGTTTTAGACAGGATAATTGAACACATGGTACTGTTCACACTGGATTTTTATGTGTGCATGTTAGAGGTATGCCAAATGGCACTAGGGACTGTGGTTTCACTGGTGATGTGTATGAATTTGATAGACTAGTTTGGACTTCTGCTGGTTTTTCTCTCGGTGACCATGCGCAGGTGTCTGAGTTGACCTCTCTGTTGTCTTGCTCAACTACTGATGATGTGTTTTATTATGTTACCCACGGTCACGCAATAAAACAGGTCAGTTTTGTTCTGCTATGTTTTTGTTTGTTTCCTTTTCCAAAAAAAAGATTATGCGGCACTTTATAATACAGACTACAGTTTAGGATGTAAATCTTCCAGAGTTAAACTGTGTAACTGTGTGTTTCTGTGTATTTTATCTGAAATTACGATGTAATTATATTTACCTGCAAATACTCGTAAATAGACTGGAATGAGGGGGTAACAATTCAAGTTTTTACAGGAATGAAGAAATTATTATACTGTAAGTAATTTTAAGTAGTGTGTAACTTCTGGATAATTTAGCAGAAAAACAAACAAACTTGCCTCCATCTCACACTCTAAATACGCTGTACTTTTAAGTGTACTCACTTAACCTTGCCTTTTTTTGTGTATCATAAATGTTTCAGTTGTCCTTTTATATTACACATAAAAATATCATGAGGACTGTCCTCCCTTTGCTGCTTCCAAGAAGCAGTAAACACCAACACACATTGCAGGCCATAGGTTCATGTGCTCTTATAATGATCAAACCAAGTCAAACATCAATATAATAAAAATGTAAAAGGACAAGGTTAAGCTACTACACAATATAAGTCATGCCACTAAAAGTGTAACATATTCACAGAGTAAGACGGGGAAATTTTGTTTGTTCTTCTACTGAATTAACCAGAAGTCACGCACTACTCAAAATGACTTACATACTACGTGAAGTTACTATGTGTATAAATTATTTCTTCTTCCCTATAAAGTATCTAAAGTCACAAACTGGCTAAAATGACTAAAAGTTAGTTTCAGATAAGATGCACTGAAATTTCATTTTATTCCAGGGGAAATATAGCCTAAGCCACGGCTCATAATTTAAAGCGCTAACGATGACGATAAAATGACATGTACAAAAAAGAGTAGAAGCTTAACATCATGAAGAAAAAAATGAATGATAATAGAGAATCCATACCACATCATGCTGCATAACAAACCTGTGATTTGTTCACAGGAAATGGCTCCTTCTGCTCTTAAAATCAGTCTTGGATATACATGAGGATATACATATACATGTCACAATTCAATTCAATTCAATTCAATTTTATTTATATAGCGCCAAATCACAGCAATAGTCGCCTCAAGGTGCTTAAAGGCTCACACAAGTGACACTCCTAACAATCTTGATTTGATTTTCATAGATTCAGTATTTTATCACACACAGTGATCACATTTAATGGTGACTTTGATCATTGTCATTGAATGTGCAATGTATTGTTTAAAACGAGTTATGTATGAATGTCAGTAGTTTATTACCCATGTAAATTAAAAAAATATTTTTTTTATTCCAAATTCTTCTTACACAGGCGTTTCGTGCACCTCCCCGCAGGACTGCATGGGACGTCTGCCAACTTTACCCAAACTTTTTTAATGGAGCAGACTTTAGTGAGATGCTGAGTTGGCAGAGACATTTTTCTGAAAACATCACTTTAGCTTCTCTTTTAATATCCATCAAGAGGTGCCAAAGAGTTGGAAACCTGGACGCATCACCACACAGTCCCCTGGTGCAAACCTAAGCACAATGGGAAACTCTCCTTGTCACTTCACTTTCCCAGAGTGATTTTAGATGAATTCATGGCTACGTGCTCCATATTTCATGTTCAGACCTGATCTGAGAGCTGTGGGATGCCTAATTGAAAAACACAGGAAAGTGTGACAGCATAATTTGTGCGACACAGCCTAAGAAAGTTCCCAAAGGGAAAAGGTAGAGACACCTTGTCCACCCTGGAACAATAGACAGCAAAACTGTGTCACGTCATGGCACATGACAGGCATGAAGTCAGTGGGTTTGTCTGCGACACGTTGCCCTACTATACATGACTTTTGCAACTCTGCTTAAACTAACTGGTGTCCCTGCGGTGTGCTGGCCCTAACATCTAAAGACTAACCCTTCTGTGTTGACGCGATTAAGGCTCTTGTTGTGCGAACAAGAAAAGAGCAGGAAAATAGTTTTTTGGGTTTTTTTGCACTGATAGAACAGAAACAAACCCGTGGACTGTGACACAGGAAGAGGTGTATGACAGAAAATGATACCACTGTGAGACTGGGTTACTAGTAAGCAAACCAAAACTTTGTTTTTCAAAAATTAAAACAAAACATATGTATAGAATAAAAAGAAGCAAAAATAGCTCAGTTTAATGAAATCATTAATAAACACGTGAGAGGGGAAAAGGATATATATAAAATTCAAAAATCCACTCAGCACCTGTAATTTTTTTTCATCACCTTAATGCAATTGTACCATATCTCCTTCTATTTTTTCTGTCTTTCTACCTTGTATACTTGTTTGCTTTTCTTCCCTTCATTTTGCTGCTGTAATAATACTAATTTCCCAGGACAAATGTTCTGTTATCTTATGTCAGATTTACCAAGATTGAAACTCTGTTGAGACAAGCTCATAATGCTTCCCTCAAAAGCCTTTTTCCAGGCTCCCACTGCCCTGTGTGTTTCTCACCCCATCATATGTCAAATAGATGGAGCAAATTCTTTGCTCTCCATGGTTGAAATTCATTGGCCTTTTGAAGTATCTTGCTGTCTGTAGAATTTTACAGTGTGTAAGCATCGTATGAGCCTGTGGCCAGGCCAGCAGCTCAGACAGGCTGACATTATGTTCAGCTAGAGTGAGAAAAATGCTAACATTGTCATACTAACATGCTGGAGTTACCATCTTATTTTACAATAAAATATTATTAACTCATAAACAAAGCAAGGGGTGCAAGGAAGATCATCCCATTTGTATAGTATTAGGGAAAATAAAATTTTGATTTCATTGGTGATGCGAAGTGGACAGTCAGACAAGCTTATAGCAATTAATGGTAATTCAATTAAGATGTATCCTCTGGGAACAATAAACACCTGCACCAAAGTAGTTCTTATCGTATTTATAACTGCTGAAATGCTTCAGTCTTGACCAAAATGATGGCCCATCCATCTCATATGATCCCCTCAATACAGAGACCTCCAGTTTATGACACATTTTTTCCATGCAGTGGAACGTGTGTTTGTGTTTGTGTGCTTTTACAAGACATGCTTCCACTCCTCCACCCCAGACATCCTCTGTGTCTGTCTCTCTGTGTACGGTCTCCCACAGAGCATGCCTCTCATTCAGTCTCCTCTGAAGCAGGAAAAGGAAACGGATTGTTTGATTGTGCGTTGGGGCCAAACAGTGATCAGACCTACCCCGGATTACCACTCCCCTAATAACAAATTGAGTCATGAGCATAGAGATATGTGACAAATGGCACAACAGTGAAAACAAACTCTTTTTTTCCCCTTTTTTTTGTGCTATTCACCTAGGAGCTGTACTTTTCCTTCAGGCCATTTTAAAGATTGTCACCAGAGCTCTGCTGGACAGCTTTGAAGCCAGGCAGAGAGAGATCATTGATTTATTTTCTCAGCTGAAGACCCCAGGGTGCTAGTCCACACCGAGCAACACTGACCCACACAAGGCTGCCTGCTCTGTATAGAGTGAACAAATATAAACAGCCTGCACTCATAATGGAAAATAACTCCAACTGGGGCTTTCAGCTGCGACCTTTAAAGCTGCACTTATCGATATTTTCACATGAATACTTCATCAGCTGACCACCTGCACTGATGAATCCACAAGGAATTAAGGCTTCCCAAGTCTCCACACTAACACATTATTCATTTCAAAATCCATGTTTCATACTAAAGATTATGTCCATGGAGACGTGCATTTTAGCACAGTTTCAGTAGTAGCACACCTATTCCCACATATCAAATGACAGTTCGTGTACTGTGGGGATGTGTGTCCAGATGTAAACAGAAAGGAGTGAGAATAAAACTGCATTACAGAAAGGGAGGTAAAGCAATGACAAAAATACAACCCGAGCTAGTACAATGTACTGAAGAAAAACTACAAAAAGCCCACATCTTTGATACATGCTCTAAATATAGAAAGGTAGCTGAAAAATACCACTTCATTAGTGGGTTAGAATAAAATATCTTTTTAATGCTTTGAGTAACATAGTGTAGTAGTTCATAGTTTACAGTTCTTTGTGGCTCTTTGTGACCACTTTCAATCGCAAGGTCAACTGGTAGGAGGCAACCTGTTTCTGAACAACTGATTGATTCAATCAGACTGATTGGCGAAGGTCTGCAAACAATAGCTGACTGATGACCACTGACAGATTGCCAGCATATTGCAATCGTCATCAGCCTGAGCTGTGAGTGCATCTCTTTGCAATCGTGAATGTAAGAGTTGCCAGCTGGTTGTATTCTGATTATGTTGTATATAAAAGTAAAACTGCCTCGTGCCTATGTCATTCTGCTGTTGGAGATGGAGCTCTGACTGAGGTGTCTGTGAGGTGGAGATGGGGAGAATGGGGAGACAGGACAATGACGGAGAGCACAGATTTAAACCATGCAAAGTGGAGGCTGACTGGTTTAAAGAAGGTGGCCAAGAAGACGATTGGACTAGAGTACTGATGTCAGTATTGAGATTGACAGCGTGGGAAAGTGGTATTGATGTAAAGAACAGGAAGCAGCCTAACACTCAGGAAAGCAGCCAGATGAGCGATTACAGATCTTCCTTACTGAACTTGCACATAAAATTGATTTGTTTACAAATTTCTGAATTCCCTTTCAGAACTATGAGGTTATGACTGGAACTGAATGTAAGAAGTTAATGTGAATTAAAAGATTTGCCGTGTTACCACAAACAGATCGCGCCAATTCAACCCCATTCAACTGCAAACTGATAGCAGACTGTGTTTTTGGTATCCTCACAAATAAAAGCCATTTGGAAACGGCAAGTGACTTCAAGTAGTTGGTACACATCTTCAAAACAACCATTTCAAAGTCACTGCAAGCTTACACATGCACACGTTGCAATGATATTGGCTCCAGCCACTGTTTTGCCCAGTCTGACTGTAGCATTTGGAAGGTCTTTCTTTGGACACTGGCTGTTTTTTTCACTCATTCCTTGGATCTGACCCACTAAACACTGACCAATGAATCATGTAAGAGAAGGCACCAAAACAAAAAGTTAACCAGTGTTGTGTCTACAGTTGTTTTTAGTTGTATCTTTAGGCAACTGGATATTAGCAGCCAGCTTAAATTAACCTTTAAAGCACAACATATACTTAAATGCCTTCTAGAAATGTGGATTGTTTCATTATTTAATGTAGGAGTGTTTTTTTGTCATTATAAACCCCCCTGCAATTTGTTATTATCTGATGGATCTGAATGCCTGGAAAAATACTTCTGAGCAAGTTAAACTCTCTTCTGACAATGCCCTTCAATCTTTTGAGCCCTGTGATTGGCTAACCTTACTAGGAAAAAGCTCCAATCCTTGTCTAAATCAAACAGCTGTTCCTAGTGGGGCAGGGATGTCTTGAAGTTCCATTTTTACACACTGCAGTTATTTTTGTTCATCTTTCTGTTCATCCTGAGCTGTGGCAGATTAACTGCTCAGCCTTTTTTGCAGGGCTGACAGCCTTTATGCCAACATCGTTTCCATTATGTTTGTTGTCAGTATAAATTATTCCTGAAGCACCTGCTGAATGGACACCCAGCTGCTTTTTGTCATTTAGAAGGGGCAATCCTGAGTGTTGCATTGAAATAAGCACAGATATTTCACTTCACTGCTCAACGTTCTCCTTCCTTTTTGTCATAATACATGCTTCTGTAACGATCACTTACAAGCGAATTGCACATATCACACACCAGCCTCCTCCTCCTCAACAAGCCTTTCGGGTTTTAACCTCCAGCACACATGCACGTCCCTCCTACATCTCTTTATGAACTAATTCTGCAGCGTGTATTGACTGTTTTGCAAGGAGCTGTCTTTTTTTTCCGCATACATACAGAGTTAGAATGCATGTGTGTGACAGTGGGCGTTGTGTGGGTGGATGAGAGGAGTTACTTCAACACTGTAACCAATAATCCATGTTACACGTAAGTAACCACACATGCATGGCCTTTTAGATTGTGTCATTGCAGAGGCGCTGCCTTACAAAGACTCATTTACATCCACACACACACACACAAAAGACAGCATGCTATACAGACGGAGAAAAACCCCACATGCATCCCCTCCCTTCTTAAGAAACCCCAGCATGCTGACACGTCTGTGTGATGCTGCAGTGATGTTTTATTAACCTTCCTGAAACATGGATTCTCTTTTTCACTCTGTTTACACAGTTTTATTCATTCAGAGCAACAACAAAACAAACAAACAAACAAAAAACATGCATCAAGCAGAGAATGTGGGTAGCTGGTATTTTATGTTGCGCAATGCAGGCTGTATCTGCAATTTTCACTCTTCTACAGGAACATTGTTTTGTGCTTTGTGTATCGGTGCAGCAGGTGAAAGATCACTCAGCGGGGGAAGCCCTTACCTCTCGCTCTCTCTAGCTTATTAGCATGCATCCTTTAATTACTCACACATATTCATTATTCACCTCCCACAGGATATGAATTATGCAACACTCATTTCCACATGAGAACAGTGAGAAGACACAAGGATTGCCTGTTTCCTGTCTTTTGTCTGTCGTGCTCTCTCTCCTCTTCCCCCTCTCCCATGCAGTGCTGTCATTCTGGCACATCGGGGACAATGAGAAAGATGAATGAAAGGTATTCACCTCAAACTACCACATTTGTGAAAAAAGTAATTTTACTCATGATCTGATATGGTTCTTAAGGTTATGTTCAGCTATATGTCTGATAATTTAATTCATTTCTAAATAGGGCACAAACCGGTGTGCAAATGTACAAAATTAGCTTGCTGACCACTCCTCTGCAGTCAGTGATCACAGGGGTCTGTGTGCCTGTGGAGCTGAGACTCTCACATCTCACACTTTATGGTGGTTTTTTTTTTGCTTTGTTTTTGTTTTTACTGCTTCACTTGGGGAGCAGGCTGCACCAACCAGCCTCTATACCATGTGTATATTTATTCTTATTATTCTTATTCACAATAGAGGACATAAATCTTGGGCTCCACTAAAACTACCACACCTGACATGTGCTCTTACAGATGGCAACCCTCTGTACAAGCTGAAAGCCTGTTGTGGACAGCTGCAGCCGAAATAACCACAACGTTACCTCAAATTCAGGAAAAATAGCCGTAACGTAGTGTTGAAGATAGAGCGGATCTCTGCTGAGGTGGTGGTGGATCTGCAGGCTCTCAGTCACAGCCAGGGCTTTGGCAGAATGAAGCCGTGGCACAGAGGGAGACACAGTGGGATTTAAGAGGCGACTTCCTACTCTGTCATCCGTGCGCCCACACAGCCAATCTGCTACTACTGCTATCTGACTGAGCCTCCCTGGACCCTCAGCCGAGCTACACCCTTATTTGAGCTTCCATTATCTCCCAAACATTTGTATCTCAAGGGAAGACAATACTGCATGGGATCTTTTTTTAAAAAAAATCACTTAATAGAATAACTGAAAGGTAATTGAACTGTATGGATGTACAGTACTGTGTAAAAGTCTTGTGTCAACACCAATTTCTTTATATTTTGCCAAGAAAATGTTAAAATTGACAGTGATTTAATGAAACATGCAATACATGGAAATATAAGGTTTGTACACTTCTAATGAGCTTGGAAGTCAGCGTTTGGCAGGACCACCTTTAGCCTTCAACACAGCCCAAACTCTCATAGAAAAGCTTCCTTGTAAGTAGTCTTTAGGCTCCGGCTTCTTGATTAAAGAGTTGCTACACATAAAGAGAATTTCCTCTTTAGTTCTTCAGTCTTCTTGAAGACGTTCAAAGCTCTTCTTCGGATGTTGGCTGTTTTTTTTTCTATTCCCTGTCAAGATGATCCCACACTACTTCAATAATGATGAGGTCAGGTCTCTGGGGAGGTCAGTCCATCACTGATATTCATTGTTTTCATTGTGTTTTTCTATCCAGACATGCTTTAACTGCTTTGACAGTGCATTTGGGATCATTAAAAAAATTGTTGCCAATCAGCCACTTTCCAGATGGTATTACGCGGTGCATCAAAATCTGATGGTAATTTTTTGCATTCATAAATCCATCAATTTTGACGCAGTCCCCAACACCACTGACTGAAATGCAGCACAAACTATGACAGAGCCTCCAATGTAGTTTGAATCACAGTTTTCACATTTGGATTCATCACTCCATGAGACCTGTTCCCGCTGATTTTCAGTCCAGTTCTTGTGTAACTTGGCATACCTCAGCCTTTTCTCCTGGTTTTCCTTCCTTAAGCATGACTTCTTGACAGCCACTGAGACCATTTCTGATGAGGCTTTGGTAAACACTGGATTAACTGAAGGGCCAGATGCATCTCTTAGGTCCTGTGTCAGGTCTTTGCTGGATTTTTCCCCCTCTTTCTTACAGACATGACTTGAGATATTATTCATCCGCTGTAGTTATTTGGGGCTGCCACTTCTTTTGACCTCCACGTGTCCAGTCTACAATTTTTAGGGACACTTTCACATACCTATTTATGTTTAACTCACTTCATAATCCATTAGTAACTGACATTAGGCATACTGTGGCATTAGGCTGCCTGCCAATCAGTTCTTTGAATATTGTTATCAGTACTCTGTTGCCTGGAAGTTTTATTCTTTCATTAAGTTTTATTGTCCTGGAGCTGGTGCTCAGGTAATGGAGCAGGTGGAAGAGCATGTTACCTACCAATTGGTAGGTCAGTGGTTCTCCAGTTCCTCCAGTCCATGTGTCAAAGTGTCCACAGGCTACTGAACCCCAGGCTGTATCTGTCAGCGTGTGAGTGTGAGTGTTAGATAAAGCATTCAGGCATAGAAAAAAGTGCTCCATGAATGTATGTGTGATCAAGTGAATGAGAGTTGTACTACAAAGTGCTTTGAGTGCTCACGTTGAGTAGAATGGCGTTATATCACATTCAAAAACCTCGGCACACTAACGAGGAGTTGATGAAAATATTTATTTCAGGTGTTGGCGACACTACGTGCCTGTACTGCCCAGGACAGATGATAGGAAGTGAGGAGGAAAGCACAAAAGGCGCTGTCTCTGTGACCAGTTTCACCCTGCAACACATGCGCACTTGGCACAAGTTGCAGAAGAAGCAGAGAGCCACAGACAGCTCTCTTACAGTCTGTTCTTAGTGACATTAGTGAGTGAAACTTCTAAAGAAAAGGTTAAAAACAGCATATATTTTTTTATCTTCTTATCAATTTTCATTTTATTTATTGTAATGTCGCTCTAAAAATATCAACCGAAGCAATATCTTCCCATCCATGGTGTTTGGGACTTCTGCCTGAATAATGCCTCACATTTCAGGATGTTTATCAGATGCACCACCAAGCAGCAAATGTTTTATCCAAGCAGTGCAGAACAATATAGACTATGAAAAGGAACAGGATGCTGACAGCCCTATAGGAAACACACAATTTCATCCACAATGCACTGGAACCAGTTAATTAGCAGTCTGTTTCTGGTAATAACTGGATTACTATTATTAGACACGTTTTAAATAAACAGGAGAAACAAATGACTACAGTACAAGTCCTTCATCACCACAGTAGATCATGCCTTTCTCTTTTTTAATGACATCAAGTTCTATTCAGAATATTGTAAATCTTCTTGCAGATAAAAAGATGATAAGATTTATAATCATGTTCTAAATTTAGTCCATTCACAAAGACTGAATGCAAGCAATCACTGAATAAACTAAGCTGATGTTTAATTTTCTCTCTATCAAAGAATTTCATTTCTGATTATTAACTGTGTCTGCAGAGAAAACAGATGGGTTTTAAACTTTCGTAATATTTGTGGTGCAGACTGTGAAGTAGTGGCTGCATTTTAGACATGCTTTGGTGGATGACAGCTGGTTCATGTGGGCACGTCAGAACCGAGGCTGTTACTATTCTCCCCAACATGCCAGTGTTTTCTTTCGCCACTGATTTAGTGTAACATGGGCACAGTGAGACTGAGGAAAGCATATCAGCAAAAAGTCTGGCTTTGGGGATTTTTGCCCTCCTTTATTTTCTGCTTCTTGCCCTGTATATTTTACATAATGCTTAGCTATCAATAATGCACGAATGAACACTCTTTCAAAAGTGTTTTTACTGCAGACTGCGTTATATTTTTGCAGACCAACGCATTTATTTATAAAAAAATATGTAAGAACAAGTTTAACAGCTGGTCAACCAAAAAACTGCTATAAATAAATAAGTAAATTTACACATAAATAAACATGACGAGCTGCAACGGTATTTAAATAGCTTGAATGGCAGGTATGAAAAAGATAAAGCTTCAAGAGCTTCTCTTTCATGTGTAGCATCTCTAAATTTCTATTTACGATCGGAGCAATAACAGAGAAATCATTAACAACTCAGTTACGTGTGACATGCAAGTGATAATTAAAAAAAAATAAAATAAAAAAGACTGGAAAGGACGGAGAGGATTTTTGACAACAAACTGGTCATGTGGACTGACATGTTTGCCAGAAGCTAAGCCCTCCGTGGTTCATTGCAGTCTGATGTGGCTTTGATCCCAGCCGGTTTCCTTTTTTAATGGGTCACGGTTATGACTTCTTTTGTAATCCACAGCATGAGGGTATTTTTAGTCACATAGTTCTGTCTCATAAAGGCTGAAAGACTATAAAAAAAGGAGCACACACCCAGAGAGACATTTTTTACACCACGTTTGAAATGGAAGAAATACATGATACAGCGAATCAAAGAATGTCTTTTCTTTCTTTTCTTTCTCGAATTCTGTGGGGCTTTATTTATGAAAGGTTTTCACTCTTACAGCGTTGGTTGCTACCCTAAATCAGACTCTGGAGTCTACTCAATTGTGACACTTTTAAAATATGTACTAGCTTCAAAGTGGCAGAATGAAACAAGAAGTGTGACATGAACTGGTTGTTAAATTGCTGCTGCAACTCCAACCTTTTTTCATTTTGTTCATTCTAAAACCATTAGGACCGTAGGAAATGTGCAAGGGTTTCTTTAAATATTTGGTGGTTTTACTTGCACCTTACTGAATTGGGATTTTAAAAAATAAAATGTTTAGTGTTTGGCAAAACCAAAATTAAGGCACGGCGGTTGCAATCGTTTCTCTCATAGCTTTTTGTGATGATATGCTTTTTCTGCTGCTTCACAACAATCTTTAATCCAAGGACAGATACGGTGAAGAAGACTTCACTGACATGGGATGGGAACCAAAAGAAGACTGATGGCTCCAAAAATAGATCAAAAGTCATTTTAGTTTTGAAACAGCCCAAATGAATCACTGGGAAAATGGAATAGGGTGGATTTCACACAGAAAAACAACAATGAACTCAACATTAACCTCACATTCATTTTAGGCAGATGGCAGAGTTATGCACTGTTTGGATGAGTTGGTCTCTCTGTGTAGCCCTTTATTACAAATCTGTCTTGTTTGTTTCCATGCACAGTGAATTTGACTTTTTTGATGCTGGATAGCAAAACGTTCCAAAGGGTCAAAGGTGGCATAAATCAACAGTAATCATAATATTAATTTTCTTAAATATTAATTTAAGACAATGCATTTTCCATCTGCATGAGTCTGTTGAAGTACTTTATCTGGAAATAAGAAACAATATGGCGAAAGAAAACGTACATTTTCAACAATCACGACTTGAAACTTCAGAAATTTAATTTTGTTCTTTAAAATCAATTTTCCACTTATCTAAAATCAGGTCACAGTGGCAACAGGCTAAGCAGGGTATTCCAGAAATCCTTCTCCCTAGCAACACTTTTCATTTCCTCCTGCTGGAACCCAGTGCTTTCCCTGGTCACATTATTATACAAGATATATAATCTCCCCAGTGAGTTCTGGGTCTTTCCTGGGGTCTTCTCCCAGTTGGGCATGCCTAGAAAACCTCCAGCATAAGGTGAGTTAAGTGCAGCCAAGCCAGATGCCACTACAACCACCTCATAGCAGAGGTTCTCCTCCTAGCTTCCTCGGGATGTACCAGATCCTCACACTGATCTAAGGCTAAGCCCAGCCACCCTATGGAGGAAAATCATTTCATTCACTTCTCTTTAAGACTCGTTATGCAGATCATTTGACCATAAGTGAGGGTAGGAACACAAATGCACTGATAAAACAAAATAAAGCATGAAAAACACAGACAGTGGTTGCAATGACACCTTTCATTGTTTTTAACACTCATTTTCACTTTGTATGTTAGAACTTTGCTCTCCTTTGCGGCTGGTTCATGGACCAAAAACAACACGAGTAAGAGTGGCCCACAGACCTGTTGGAGCACATACTTTGTACACTACCTCCATCTGACAGCATAGCTCACTGCAGGCAGATGGACAGGCCCTGGTGTGGAGCGAATGCGCTCGCTCTGTTAGATTATAAATTCCGCTTACGTTTTCTGGCAGAGAACGACGGCATCAGACTTGGAGGTGCCAACTCTCACCCCAGCCATTTCAAACGCTTCTCCCAACTGTTCCAGTACATGCTGAAGGTCACACTTCAATGAAGCCAACAAAACCACATAATTCGGAAGCAAGAGAGATGCTATTCTGAGGTTCCCATGAATATCACAAACAGCATTGAAGACTACTCCTCCACATAGGAAATGTCAATAAGGTTTAGACGTTTCTCAGAGTGCTCTTTCAACCACCTGACAGTATCCCCAGTCCTGGTAAGCATTTCTGGATCCCAATCAAACATAATCTGAGACAAGTGCTGCTTTCCATTCCTGAGTCACCAGTACTTTGCTTAGACCAGGCAAAAAGTCCTCCTTTGTGGCCTCCCCTTTTCTCCAAGCTTCTTTCTTTCTTAATTCTTCTGGACATGAGAGTTAAGAACCCATGACACATTCCCACTTAAACCCAAAGACCCCAAGAAGTATTCTAAACTGCTCTTTGGTGCATAAGCAATATGAGAGTGCTTCTGCAACTCTAAATTGCATAGTATCATAGTATCAGCCCTTTTTCAGGCGTTTGGTTCTAGAATCCTTGCTATGGAGGCGAGCGCAATCATCTAGTCAGTACAGTTTTACCTCCTGCTGTAGCTCAGGTTATCTCCGCACCAGTTAGGTGATGTTCCTAAAATCCAGGCGCACCATATTAGACACAAAATAGATGCTCGACCTTCACTGAATGTTGTTTGTGCTGTCTGCATCAGCACGTACCCAGTGACAGAGGGCTTTGTGATTCATTTCTACTTAAGGCCGATTTGGAACAGCATTTAATGCTGTGAAGCCTCTTGAAAGTATGCAGAGACAGGACTCAGGGACGAGATTGGAACTGCGCTTCAGAAAGTAACTGAAGTGAGGATCTTACTTTGATGTAAAAGTGGCACCATCTTGTGTCACTGACTTTGTGGTGAAGCTGAGTGATCGCTGAAAACCAACAAAAAGAGAAAAGGATATTAATGTGACGATGTTAATGATCCTCATGAAAGATTCTATACTGATTTGAAAACTAAGACGAAAATCCATCCCGGACACGCTAGAAGACTGGCGTCTTGGTGTGACATAAACAGTATTTGTATTAGTTTAACTGCAGGTGGTCAGAAAGAAAGCTCATTCTGAGCCCATTCTGGCTGGCGATAAAAGACGACACTGTATGATTCAGCTGCCACCAAACAATGATTAGCCCAGCGTGTTAATCTTACAATGCCCACCACAACTGAATGATGGGATGGGACGAGTGGTGGAATAGACCTGAAATTTTTTGGCAGTACTGATTCATCTATTTAATGTACTAGTTTTCCTTTATTGTTGTATTTTAATTTAAGTATTTCTATTTTATACTGCTTTTTTACCTCTACTCAGCTACAACCTGGATGCAAATGTTGTACTTTGTACTCCATCCAATTTCTGTTAAAGCTTTAGTTACTTAATATTTTGCAGATCTGACTTGGCTAGTGCAGATTCATATGCTATAGTGTATTTGGAGTGGTTATTAAGGCATGAGATAATGTGGTCTTTTTTTTTTTTAAATTCAGCACTGCCACCTGCTGTTCAAAACAATGAACTATGAGGTTGAATAGTCACAACCTCCTTGACTCCCCGCTCAAACCAGCATTCCTCCCTGTCCAGGATGTGTACGTCCTCATCATTGAAAGAGTGTCCACTGGCCTGTAGGTGTGAATAGACTGCAGAGTCCTGGCCTGACAAGGTAGCTCTTCTGTGTTGTGCCATCCATGTCGCCAGAGGTTGTTTGGTTTCCCTGATGTATAAATCACGGCAATCCTCCTGGCACTTCACAGCGTACACTACATTACTCTGTTTGTGTCGGGGAACCGGATCCTTGGGCCGGACCGATTTTTGGCGCAGCGTACTTTGGGGTTTGAAAGCCACAGAGGCACGCAGCGCCAAAAATTGGTGTTCAAAATTAATGATCAAAAAACTTACCTCACAGCCCATTGTTTGCCAGTGGTGCTATCAGGAAGGTGGGGCTTTGACTCAGCATTTTGAGTTTATTTTGTTTTCATGATTCTTTCTGTTGCATTATGAAGTTGTTTCATGTTCAAGTTTATACAGTTTAGTCTAGAGTTTGGTTCTTTTTATGTGTCTGAGTTTATTTGTGTTTGTATCATTTCTTGTTTTTGTCTACTCCCTGTGTTTCCTATGTCATGTCTGTGTATGTTTCCCCAGTCATGTCTCTGTTTATTCCCTCTCCGTCTCATGTTTGTTTTCCTATTTGTGTCTCTCTGTGTCTCTCGCTCCCTCACCCTTCGTGTCTTAGTTGTGTCTCAGTATTTCGTCTCCCTTACCTGTTCCCATGTTCCTCTCCTTGTGTTTCATCCTTTGTCTCCCCCAGTCTGTCATTATCTTCCATGTTTGCTTATCCCTGTTTCAGCGTCAAGCTCATGTGTTCTTGTTGCTGTTCACATGTTTGTGTACTTCCTGTTTTGACAGTCACTTGTCCTGTGTTCACTGTGTTCAGTTTTGCTTCCCCTGTCTCACTATGTCTCTGTGTCTCAAGTGGTCAGGGATTTCCAGGTGTTCCAGGTTTCACATATTTAGTTTTCTCAGTTTAAGTTTTTGTCATTAGTTTCTCGATTAGTTGGTTTTCTTGTTTCGTTAATGTAGTAAAAGCTAAAAATGCTGTTTACAATGATTACAATGTAATGTTTGTAATCAGCAACAATAAACAGCTCGTTACGTCCTGCCTCTAGTTGTCTACATTTGGGTCCTCATTCTCACTCTACACGATCTGCCGCTGCAGACAGGTGCTAGTTTCAGTCATTATACAAATGTAGTGTTTATAAAGTTGGGGAAATCTGCAGTCAGCTGACACTGAAGAAGTCACTTGGATGAGTGACAAAACGTTTCTCCCACTGAAAATGCTACGTCCATATGTGGGGGGAAAAGTTTCGTCATAGTTTGAAGTATGAAGAAAGATGGGTATAAACTTATACCCATCTTTTGACTGTATTTTGACAGGCTATGTATCCTGCCTCATCTTTCTCAGACCCATCAACATTGTTTTGGATTGCATATACTTATCTACCACCCAATGTTTTCTTATCATCAGTCAAGTAGGTTAATGTAAATGTGTCATTTTGTCTCAGTGACTGAGACATTAACCCATTTCTCTGAGTTCATTGAGGTCACAGTTTATCTGAATGTCAGGGGTATTACACTGCAAAATACCGTATGTCAATCAGTACCTAATCCTCACTGCCATTTTAAGTTACATAATCACTTTTGTATACTGGATTTGTCCTCAGTCTTGAAGGGTAATGTGTAATCTCATGATTGTGTTACTTTTCTGTGACTGGATATTCACCTCAGGCAAGGTCACTGGAATCTGGCCCTGAGTATGTCCTTTACTCACATCTTGATTTCGTTCGTTCTTGAAAGCCCCATTCTGTATCTCAAAGCAATCATCATAATCAGATGTCATGTCAGTTTGTGTCTCAGCAGTTATTTTGGTGACAAACGTCTGCACTTTCCTACTGTTAGGACAAAGTATGCAGGACTGTTTTTGCCATACCCAACCAAGATTCTGACACCTTGAGCCCGGTTTTCTCCTGTCCTGTCCATAGGGATGATATGCATTTCAAAACTTTTGTATCCTGCAAAGGTTTGGCCTTCTTCCTGTCAGGATCAAGCAAAGTGCCTGTTTTGTGTTTTGTTCCCAAATCCTAACTACAGCTGCTGTCTGTACTGCATAGCTCCATAACTTCGTAGGTAACTTGTTCTCTATTAGCATACACCTTGGCATGTCAAACTGTGTGCACCAGGTTTGCTGAGCAGTACCGCTCTGATGTGCTGGAGTCTCATGTCTGACCACACTGCTGCTGGAGTGCTTACATTGCTTCCCACAAGCTTACGCTCCATCACACTTATCTTTCATAGCATACACAAACACTGTAATGGAATAGTAATCAGTGAACAATAATCTAAGCCCGTATCTGTCCGGTCTATGAGTCAACTTATTCTGCTCAGATCTGTGTATGCTGTTCTAAAGGGAGTATGTTTGGTTTTTGTATCAGGCTTCCTGTTCCCAGTCGGAACAAACGTTTCCTCTGTGCAAGCATGCACGTTGTAGTGGCAGATAAAAGTGGGACTGATTACCCAGTCAAAAGAAAGGCTACCACCTTTCAAAAGAAAGGTGAGAAGAGCACAACTAACAGGTCCATAATCGTGTAGCTATCAGCAGCTGTTACAGACAGTGAGCCATTGTCAGATCCAATACTTTATCAATGAAAACCCGGCACCAGCTTAACAGTATCTCAGAAACAGACAAAGAGGGAAAGAGCGCACTCTCCAAATGATGTGACACAAGCCGAGTTTATAAAGCTGCAACTTAGACTTATTCCAAGCAATCATTTGTATTGCTGGCAGTTTGGACTGAAAGTTTAGCAAGACTAACTTCAGGCAGCATTATCTTTTTTGTACATTCAGCCAGTGGTTCTTGAGATGGTGTACAGGTTCAGGTTCAGACCACAATGGCTGGTATTTAAAAACAAACAAACAAACAAAAAGTCAATTTTATGTCATTTATTTAGCTTTTACTAGTTCTAATAAAAACACGTTCAGGCCGCATGCTAGCATACCTATGCACACTCTCATAGTGTTTTTAATGTAGAAGATCGAGGATGATGAAAGAGAAGAGCACAAAGAATGTGAAGATTGTCCTGAGAGTGATGGGAAAGATGAGAAGAGAACAGACGATGATAGAAGAGCATTAGAAATATAAAATTGCATTTTTAAGCTTTATTATATGAAGGGAATCATAAATACTCAAATAAAAATGAAGACAACAATATACTCTTCAGCATGATACTCTAAGCTAAACTTACTGAACCATAACATAATTGTAGACAACCGAGTAATATTTGTCATACATCTTGATGCATGCTCAATCATCCAGATAACAAAATCCCCAAAAGTTGATTCTGTTCATCTGGATGTAACGTTTTCAGTGGGACAAACATTTTCATCAGTAATGGGGAACATTTAAAAGTTGATGTGTACCGTAAACCTACGCATACGGATCAGTATTTAAGGTTTGACTCTCATCATCCACTGGAGCACAAAGTGGGTGTCATTAGGGCGCTGCAACACAGAGCGAACACCATCCCCACAGACACAGCGGCCAGGGAAGTGCAGGGATTCATATCTCATATTTACAGTTTAGAAATGAATTAGATATTTGTAGTTCACTTTAGAGTAGAGGTAGACTAGAAAACAGCAGCTACTTTAGGGAAAGTTCATTTAACACACAGAGATAGTGGAGCTGCAGAGGGCCATAAAATTAGGAGACCCTTCCCCCCCAAACCTGGAGCTGAGACAAAGAGATCTCCACTCTCAGTGGAAAATTCCCAAAGAGGCTGTGTTTAAGTGGAGATGGCACCTCATGGTACCGGCGGGAGCACGAGGATGCTACACACGGCCACTCGCGGCGTGCACACACATACACAAGCATTACATGTCAGGCAAGATTTACAATTGGGCTTGGCCCTGTAAATTCCCACACACACACAAAGGACGGTGAGATCTGCTTGGAGGGGAACTGGACCCTGGAGCACATCTCCCTTCCGGAAGCTTTTTAAGTAGAAATAAAGAGTTTAAAAAGAAACTGCTGAGCTCCAGTGTCTTTGGTGGCCTCAGAAGATCAAGACCCGG
>VVHJ01006210.1:0-15012 GCA_015107715.1 Tylochromis polylepis
TAAACAGCAGTACATCTCTTCCTTTGTCTAAGACGCTCAGGTGAAACAATCAGTAGGAAATTAAAGTGTCAAATTGTCATACTCTCCAGGTTTGGGTTTATACTGGGGAAGCAGCTCAAAGGGAGTCTCCCTGGAAAGCCATCTGTTATTGGAAGAATAACTTTAATATGAACGTAATCAGAAAGCATCAAGACATATCAAATGATAACATGACATGGTGAATTCCCACCCTACCAGCTGTCCACACAAGACAACAGAAAAGATTCAGCTATGGTATAAAAAGTAACTCTGCTTCCACTCTTTTCCTCTGTAGTTTGTTCGTTACATTGTGGACCACATATGGCCCACTTTGATCAAAAGTGTGCCGGACCAGTGAAAGCCCCCATTTCACTCAGTGTAAAGAAATTCAACTACATATTCAAGGCCTTCTGTTTGACACCCCTGGTTTAGAAGTTTGGAATCAGTGCAACCAGGACAACTGGTAAGATGGCTGATATCTGTAACACTCTAGCCAATGCAAACTTTTACAATTTAATGACAGGAGTGAGACACCGGTCTCTGTATATATGTGAGACATATATAAGGCAAGGTGAGGGACAAGCAGCGAGCATGATTCTCGTCAGACACACTATGCACTTGGCAAGAAAATGACTGGACAGAGGCCTAGGAAGGAGTGTGAGAAAACAGATCGCAGGCATGCAGCTGACGGGGGAGTGTGGGACATCTACAGGACCGCACAGTCTCAAACAGCTCCGCTATCTGATTCCATCGTCTGGCTTCATCACCGTGGATGGCAACAGACGTTACACATGTGTGCAGGATTACGAGATAAAAGAGCAACTTCACGATGAGACTGGAACAACAAAGGCAGTTTTATGGAAGCATGATGTCATATCCTGCTCCGTGATGCAGCGAGCCGTGGAGGAAGTGAAAAAGCGAAAAGTGCAAAACATACAAAAAATGGAAGGATGAAAGATATCAAGGAAGTGCACATCTGTACACCATGCAGCAGCTCTATGCACGGCATTACTCGGTCTACACTGGCATGACATGATGTTGCTGTGCTGGTGATTTGGCCTTTTTTTTTTTGTCATTATTTTTTTAGTACAGACTTTTTTTTTTTATTGTGCTTTTGCTGTTTAAGTAGTGTTATCTATTCAAACAGTGAAGCGTTAGCACCAATAGTGGCATGTTTAGTACATGGCACGTGTAGGTACGTACCTGTGTGTGTATATTACTACATGGATGAGATCCATTTTGTTTTAAAGAATTGTGTCCTTCCCCATAAGATGTTTGATATTTTGATTCAAGGTTTATTTGATGTATTTATTTTGATTTATTTTAATGATTTATTCTGCTCTACATTGTTTTTGCACTAGCTATAACACAAATGAACCCAATCATCAGTCAATCGTCTTTCATGCAGCTCAGTGCAGTTTGAAGTGTGACGTGAGAAGAAATTTAACAAGAAAAGGATCGGAATTTATTGATCCATCGGAACAAAACTCGGCGTTCCAGCATTATAAACACAGACACCGCTTCTGATGTCCCCTCTGGGCTTTTGTTTTTTTGACCACTCCCCTCTAACTTCAGACAGATAAGACATCAAGCTCTGCGGTCTCCAAGCCCCATGATGCTGGGGATGGTGTGGTGCCAAACTTATACTTTTTTTTTCATAGCTGTGCTTTATTTGACAGTTTGAGAACTTTCTGTAAAAGCTGAAAAAAGATTACATCAGATGAAGTTCACTTAGGGCCGGTGAAAGGAAATATATTCATGAAATGGGAGACTGGTTCTCTCAAGGATGTTTATTATTCTACTTTACATTAAAAGCAGCCTGGACCTTTGTGCAAATGGCTTCTCTTTTGGTAGCACCTGTTTTGGAATTGTAATCTTTCGAATGTGCTACAGAAGACCCGAGTTTCTGGCTTCGTAAAGAGCCCAGAGGTAGAGGGAGTGATATGTGGGCTCTTTTGTAGCACAAATAGCATACATTACCTGATTAATTAATCAACAAATGGCTCTAGTGAAGGCATAAAAGTGTGCTAGACCTGGGAATGATAATAATAAAGAACCTGCTATCTATCATCAGGGTAGGTGACAGCTTCCCTAGCTTCCCTGGCTTCCCTTCAAGGACTTTCATTAACTTTCTGAAAGAAGTTGACCTTTCTGTTTTCAACACATAAATATGCTAAAAAGCAAAATCACTGGGAAAAAAAAAGAAGCTTGTGCTGTCTGTGAACAGTGACCCAAATGTATTTTTTTGCAACTACAAGAAAGTGATTTGTGTGCAGGAACGCCCAAACTTTTCATTGGGCCTACAAAGTTTTAGAGGTCGATCCCCGATCCAGTGGGAGCACACCATCAATCTTTATTAGTTTTTAAGTGGATAACGGGGTGCGCAGCTGGAGAGAACAAGTCACGCTGCAGGTGTGTCCACATCTGTTTGAGATCACATCGACAAAGTTTCTGCAGCATCAGTAAGGTGCAAAGTTATTTGCGTGGTTAGTGGGCTTCCAAACACTGCGGTGGGGCTGAGCACACGTACACCGGTGTAATAGCAAGCCTGGCAACTTGCTCATATCTCGTCAGGCTGGTTGATTGGTTGTTTGGACGCCCAGAGCTCAAGCTTTTCCTGAGCTTCAGCCAATGCACTAAGGAACCGGGATGCTTACTACACTCCATTCTGACTTGGCTCAAGTTAAGAGTCATGTAGACATTTGCATCAGTAATATGCTGGTGATGGCCATGTCAACCATTTTTCCCCCCTGCTGCTCATGTATAGTTTAAAGTGGCACAGTAAGGTGACACTTAAGTCTGTAGAAAACGCCAGTGTGGAAAACTGTGCTGACTACGACATAGCTACTCCTGGGGAGTAAGATGCAGCTTAGTCGTCTTCAATGATTTGTTTGTTCACTTCTGATGAATAAGAGCATGTTTCACTTTTCAGCTACTGCAGAATCCAATAATAGACTGTACTCACACTACAGTCACATGAGCTGTGGTTTTAAAATGCTGAATGCCGCCATCAGTAACTCAGACAACAGCAGTGAAATATCCAAAATTATTCACAAGAGAGCTACTGACTGAATCCTTTTTTTCTCCATTTTATCTTTTTAGTTGGACCTGTTCAGAAAGGTCTCAGTAACTCATGTGTAGAGTGCAATTGTTATGTTGTTATTCCCAGTATGAACAATGACAAATATACCTGTGCACAATTTACTTAAGCTGTAGTAAAACACTATTGCCCTATAGTGTATATAAAAAAAGACCTCTTTTAATTCTAAAATGTGATCTATATAAGTGAACCAGTTTAAGTCAACTTGTAGTGTCTATGAAGTGTGAACATGCACAAAAGTGCCTCTTTATCTCTCTATTTTTGTTTTTGCTCAGTCTCTTCCACTCATCCACTAAAAACATAAAGTAACCTTAAGGGAGACAAACCTCTGCCCTCAACTTTTTTTTCCTTCATCTGGATCAACATCTGTACAGTGAGGGCTGTCTTACAGTATAACATATTGGCAGATTAAGCCAAGCAGGAGCTCCCACACGAGAAACTATTCTCCCATCGCTGGTGGCCAGAAGAGGAAGGATGCAGAGGTGAAGTAAAGGGACTATACTGCCCGAGCTATTAGAAGGCTACTGGGACACTTCCTGGCTTACAGCATGGCTCCGTCCTTTATATGAACAGTCTGGGTCCCTCCAGTGGGAACCACGGGAGAGCAGAGGACTACACTAATGCCAGTATTGTATTTAACACTAGCTATTTTCCCCAAAGGGAAATATGAAGCTCCTTGGCATCAGCGATTGTGTGTACTGTATAAAGATGGCAAAACATATTGACTTTCATACCTATCTCTGAAAGATAAGTGTCACATTTGAGACCTGAAAGGAATCTAATAAAAAACTGTAACGATTTAGAGTTAATCAGCATCAGCTGGCATGGAGAAACTCGAGAATTTCTCTGTAAAACTCTCAAGCTAGTATTGGCACCTTGGCATTAATCGGCACAGGCAACAGAGCAGTCATATTGACAGCGAGGCCGATGAGGCTTGATAATAAGATATTGACTGGCAGCTGCAGCTCGGGATTAGAATGATGATGGTGTAACTGTAGCATACATAGAACTGATTTTGCCCAAAAGGTCTGACCAGCTTCCTTATGATTGGACTGCACTACAGTGTATTCGGAATCTGGAAATTGTCATAAGATTTTAAGAGCAGAAACTTTTGAACTGGAGGACAGGAATTGTAGATCTTCGGGACAACTTGATGCTTACAGGCCCAACTTCTGATTCCTTTACGGATTCTGGATCAGTTCTCTGTGTTGCCTGAATAGTGCAGATTAGGAAAAAGGCTATGCTGTCATGAGCTTAACATCACTATGTTGCAGTGCACTGAAGAGAACACCTATTGATGAAAGAGAACTGTAATATTTGTAGGGGTATGATGCCAGCACATTGGACAGTTTGAACTCAAACTTTCCATTCGCATCCTTCAACATCAACTCAAACCTTCATTTTATTACCTCTGCCAAGGAGGTTATGTTTTTGGCAGCATTGGCACAT
This sequence comes from Tylochromis polylepis, assembly GCA_015107715.1. NCBI lineage: Eukaryota > Metazoa > Chordata > Actinopteri > Cichliformes > Cichlidae > Tylochromis > Tylochromis polylepis. Next base: position 4,568 of record VVHJ01006210.1, read on the forward strand.
ACATTCTGATTAAACCTTGTAGGGGTGTAGAGTGGGGTCATGTTAATAATCCATTAAAATTTTTCTTACATACACCAAGACCTTCAAGGTCAACTTAATGATTTATTGGTCAAAAATGGACAAAAAGCCTCAGAACTTAAAAACTATGATTCTTAAAAGTGTGATGTATATTGTCAACACTATCTCAGCAACAGCTGAATGCACAATTTCCAATTCAAGCCAGATTTGAAAGAAAACAAACAAATGAATTCTAAAAAGGAAATGTTGTGACTTGCATCATCATAAAGCTCTGATCTTTTTTCTTTCTTTTTTTTCCACCCAGTATCAGTCCACCAGACCGAAGCAGTGTTTAATGAGCCACTGTCAGCCGCCTACCTCACTGTGGCAAGCAGCAGGTAAGAGTGATGAATACGCAAATACATACAGAGGAAGACAGCGAGATGAGACGCAGATTGCACAACTATCATGTGTGCAGAGACGTTCTGTAGCAGATGTGATCAGCACTGTTGTCGCATGCAAACAAAATCTAGACAAATTCAGAAAATATTTACGACTCATGGGACGCATTCATTCAAAGCTCGAGCTACTCTGGGCCGTTTATCACTTTTTAGTCCTGATAATAACTGATTGGCTATCAAAGCTCATTTGGGTGATGCGTAATCTTATATGCAGCAGTGAAATATGCTTTATTAAAGTTATAATGGCCACAGATTTGATCAAACGTAGAAAGCGAAACTGAAGCATTCAATCCAAGTGTCCTGACTTTGACATCTGCGGACAGCAACTGATAAAATAAAATGTTTTCAAATGCTGTCACACATTAGGGATATTACTGAGTAGCAGCCTTCCCTGGATTTGTCTGCTTCCATTAGAAAAGGAGTCAGTAAACAGGTACTCCATTCAGTGTGATACATCATCATACATCACAGAAAGCAGAAGGGTTTATACCACTGGCTCTGGATGCCTCATACATCATCTTCATCGATTTACAGGGTGATAATTCTTCAAGGCTGCGATACAACAGAGGAGTAAAAAGTCAAAGACAGAATTTCAAAAGATATGAGGGGGGGAGTAAATTATGCAAAGCCTTGAAGCCAGTTTGATTGTTACAATCATTTAATCTGGGGAGTGGATTAGAAGAGAGCTAATCTGTTTTGACATCTTCTGTGGGGAATTTCGCAGTTTGTTGCTGACTTAGGAAGAAAAGGCAGGGAAAAAAAATAGCTGTCTAGTCCTCCTTCGAAAATTTGTGGGATTTTTCAAAGTGAACCCGAGGATGTGATGGACCACAAGGCTTACCCCGGAGATGATGCGCTCATCATATGAGGTGTTACATCTTTTGGCATTATTCAAACCTGCAAATGGAACTAGGTGAGCCAGAAAGGAGGGGGAAAAAAATAAAAATGGCTGCATCTAAGTAGATAGAAGATAGAAGATAATTTCAAGGGCAGACAGAGAGAATCATTATGGTTTCTGCTCAGCCAACCTGAAAGTTAATCCAAATCTCCCAGGGCGAAGTCCCCGACAGACATCTGATGTGGTGTCTGAGCCCCCCATCCCCTCCAACTGTATTTGTGGCAGTCAGGAAGAAAATACATTTTTATGCCTCCACCCCTGTATTTCATGGTGATAATCTATAAAGCACCATTAAAAATACTCCTTTCTCTCAGAGAAAAATCAAGACTTGTGATTATCGTCATATTGACGGGGGGGAAAAGTAAGCAGAACAAAGTTAAGACAAGTACACACGCACATATACACACAAGCAGAGATATATTATGCTCTAACTTCAGTTCTTCCTCTCCAATGCAAGCAGTAAGGAGCAGTACATGATTTCTAAACACGGCACCCAGGGCAAGATACTGACAGTGGCATATAATTTTAATAGAGGCTTGTTAGGAAGGCCAGACTTTTATATATTTGTCTTCGCCGGATAAGTGTTGTTGCAGTAAACACTCTCCACCAGAGGTGAGACATATAGCTGTCTCATAAAAACAATAAGATAGAAAAAGTAAGAACATTTTTTTTTCTCTTCCCTGGGAATCACACTGTGGCCCAGCGATCATTAACGGGCATTAAAGGCGCATTCGTTATCGTAGAGTGGCCTCAGAGTAATGCCGCCACCGCTGGTTTCCTGGGACACCAACCCCACAGAGGTATGGGATGATGCCTCCAACAGCCGCTGGCTGATTATGTCCCTCCCCGCGGAACTCATTATCTGCAACCTGTAATGTCAGTCAGTTCCTTCCCTGCTCAGACAGACCTCTTGAACTAGAATGCAGGATTCCTCAGGAAAGCATTTTCCTTGATATCTTAAGGACCAAGACTGGAACCTTCTATGTGTCAGATCTTTGAGTTCATAGTGTCTTGGGGTTGGTGCTGGTATAGCATGCACCTTCAGAATAACACAGCCCTTAATACTTCTGCACATCCCCTTGCCTTTTATAGAGACTCTGCTTCCCACAAGTCACAGCTTTTGCCTCATTGGATAAGCCCGTGTGTACACTAAACCAATCAATTTCCTTCAGAGAAGCTGCGGACAGCTGTTGTTGATTGGTTGCAGCTCTGGAGGGAAGCCAGGCCTAATTCTTCCAGTGATGGTGTGAAAAAAGTAGGGGGGAAATAGGAGGAGGGAGGATGGGAGTCAGAATAGTGCATCCCAGGCGAGAAAGCGATAGGTTCTGCACCGCGGAGGCATGACATGCATTTATTCATGACATCAGTGCACCACAACCCAGTAGGGGGACAATGCCACAGGAAAAAAAATATTTTCCCCGGAAAGTTTTACACCTCTTAGGTCTGCTGAACAGCAAAGACAGCCGTCACGTCAGGGATCGATCAGTTTCAGTAATGCTTTGTGTGTTTTAGGGTTTTTTTTCTCCCCACACTAAAATAATGACAAAGAAAAATATTTTACAAGTATATGAACCATACGCAATCTGGGATCATTTTGCTTAAACGTTCTATTTCTCAACCAATATCACTGTCTCCACACATTTACCATAAAGAGGTTATTGAATGGAAATGAATTCTCTGACAGATGCACTGAAATTGGTGCCATACCATGCTGTAGAAAATTGGTTTTGGTCTTAAAATGCATCCCTTTTCCTGCCATCTCCGACAGTATTTCCTGTTCAAGCTTCCTGTTTTTTTCCCCCTCTCTTCACTATTCTTTTACAGACTTTATCCAACATGCTAAACTCAGTTTTCTTTTGGAGCCAGTATACAGACTGATCAGCAAGAATTTTGTTAGTAATCTAGCTGTTAGTAAGCGTCAAACAGAGCTTCATAGGTACTTATTGTGTGTGTGTGTGTGTGTGTGTGTTTGTGTGTGGAGGTATGGTATGGTATGGTAGATTTTCAAATTCCAGCATGTGAGAATCAGATATTAACTAAGAAACATTCTCTTTGGTTGCAGAGACCATACAAAAGACATGGATACGATGCTCCCTCGTCTATTTAGTCCGGGAGATGCGGCATCCATGTTTCCAAATAAGAATTTCAAATTTAAATCCATCTGATCACAGAGACTTCTCTGCTTTGCCCTGGCCCATTTTAAATGAAAGTGCTTCAACCTGCATTTGTGGATGGTACAGTGATCTGAAGCCTGTGCAGCGATTTCCACCACAGAATCGTTTTTAATGCAGTGAAGCCCAAAGACTGATTGTCCGAAGACCACCGGCATTCAGGATTGATTTTCAGCCTTGTCCCATGCGGAAAAAGATTTCTCCAAATTCCCGGACCCTTTTGATATTATGACTTTTGATATTCTATATTGTAGATCAGTGTTTCCCAACCACTGTGCCGTGAGAAATGATCAGGTGTGCCGTGGAAGATTATCTGGTTCCGCCTGATTAGTACTCTAAGCGACCGGCGTGAGTTACATTCTCTTCCACTAGAGGGCAGTACAACTACCTGCTCTAATTAAATGGGTTGCCAACTGCCAGTAAAACAGAAGAAGATGAAGAAGAAATTACATAATAGTCATGCTGTGAGCAATAGATAAATATGTGAAAAGAAAAAGTAGTCAGTCTGACCTGGGTCCTGGAGAAAACTCCGACCCAGATGAAGGCCCTAGCATGAGTAGTGGTCAGAAGAAAGCAAAAAAGGTATACTGGGGACAAACCGAGCCAATTCCGCTCTGCCTGGTGCACAGGGAAAAATGATCAATATGCTTTTGTGACATTTTTGTTTGGTGGTGTGCCGTGTGATTTTTCTAATGTGAAATATGTGCCGTGGCTCCAAAAGGTTGGGAAACACTGATGTAGATTATATATTAAAAGTCTTGTGTTGAATATTATCATTCTGAAACGTCTCCATAATTCGTAGATGCAGTTCTTTTGCAGATTGGTGAACCTCTGCCGATCTTGATAGCTGAGAAACTCCCCCTCTCTAAGATGTTCTTTGCATACCCAGTCATGTTAGCAACGTGCTGCCAATGAACCTAATTAGTCATAAAATGTTCCTCCAGCTGTTCCCTTTTAGCACAGCTTACTTTTCTAGCCTTTTATTGACCCAATGTTACCATCATCAAATTCAAAATGAGCTAATATTCTTCACAGAACAGTAAAATGACTCAGTTTACAACACTTGATGTTTTTTGTGTTTTATTGTGAATAAAATCTGGGTTTATGAGATTTTTTTGGATCGCTGCATTCGGTTTTTATTTACATATTTTTTATATAGGTTTTTATTGAGGCTGTACATCTCAGTGAATGGCTGAGGCCATTTCTCTGCCTCCAAACTACCAACTATGAGAATCAAAGCAACTGCTGAACTAAACACATGCGCATGTCTGTGTGGGAGAGTCTGCATATCTATTTACAATCAAAAAGTTTCCATGTGTGGGTTGTACATTTGCAAGAAAGCAAAAAAACAAAACAAAAACCCACAATCCATTCATTTACTCTGCACTAATTATTCATGTTTAAGAAGAAGACGGTACACACAAACACCCGTGCGCATGCGTGTGTGTGTGTGCTCTTTATCTTTATACATGTGCCTGTATATCAGGGAACAGCTTGGCTTTTCCATATTTCAAGCAGCCTGTGCAATACAAAGGACAAGGCCCAGCCCAACATGATTGCCTTTAATGTTTCGCATAAATCACCGAGTTGTGCGTGCGTGTACGTGCAATTGTTCGGAGAGGTGGGGAGTTTCCGCACACACTCGGAGGAACAATTCAAACCCATGACACCCCTGATTAAAGCCTCTCATTACAACACAAATAAACAGTCTAAACACATTCATACATCCATTTGTTAAAGTGTATGAGCACAGCGAGGAGGGAGTTTCTGAAGGACAATTTACACAGAAGCTCTTGAGCAGCTTGGAGGGAAGTTCAGGTATTGAACTGAGGCTTTGAATGCGTGTAGTTGTGTGTAGCCTCTGATCATATTTCCATGTGATGATGTTCTGTTTGATTTATTATTTTCATTGCTCATCTTGCACAGTTTCTTTTTCTTGTGTTGCACAAAAAACAGAAACATATAATTACTAAGAGCCACAAATTGTAAATGAGAGACAAAAAGTTCACATACAATCACATTTGATTTTCAGTGTACAGCGCACCTGACCCCTGAGGGTGTGCTGTGGTATGTAAGTGGTTCTGTGAGTTGTGAGGTGGGACCTCCATGGATTAGACTTGTTTGTCCAGCACATCCCACAGATGCTTGATTGGATTGAGATCTGGGGAACTTGGAGTCCAAGTCAACACCTCAAACCCCTTGTTGTGCTCCTCAAACCATTCCTGAACCTTTTTTGCTTTGAAGCAGGTTGGTACGTGGCAAAGTAACGTCTACATGGATGGCAGGACCCAAGGTTTCCCAGCAGAACATCAACCAAGACATCACACTGCCATCCATGGGCTTGCTTTTTACACATAGTGCATCCTGGTGCCAGGTGTTCCCCAGGTAAGCAACACACATGGACCCTGACCCAAACCTCTAGCCATCACAATGTGGAGGAAAAAACCTTTGAGGAAAAAAATGTTCACTTGCTCCCTAACACATCCCACCCACTAACAGGTGCCTTGATGAACAGATAATCTGTGTTATTTGCTTCCCCTCACAGTGCTCATAATGCTGTGCCTGATCGCAGTATGTTGTCCACACGTCCTCACCCAGGGATGCAGTGATGGAGAGGGAGAGGGTTTATCAGCAGAGGAGCTACAGTAGGTGGCTCAGGCTGTGACCTAGATACAGTACAGCCTGCTGCATTCCTAATGGGCCGTTTTGATCACTGCCACTGTCTGCGTCCTCAGCCAGGCTTCTGCCGCACGCCTCCAACACAAACCCTCGACATTAGGCAGACACAACACCCAAAGTCTGCTCAGCTGTTTTAATGGCGGAAACTTTAACCGCAGATGTCAAGATAGAATTTTTGGAATAGCTCTGCAAACTACCGCAGATGTGCACAAACTCATGAGAACTGGAGATTTCTGCTGATTGTTGTTTTGGCGATGGGAGTTACAGCTGCTTTCACCTCCTATGACTTGCACCAATTAGAATATGTAGGTGAGGGGGAAAGAAAACAGCTTATGATTATTGTCATGATAGAAGATTATCTCAAATTAATTTTATTCATCAGGCCTTTTGTCTTCCCTGCTTTGATTATCCCTGTTTCTCGCAATTGTTTGCCAACTCATCTACATGCTGATGAGTCTGCAGACAGATGTATTCGGTGACGCTCAAATGCCTGATTTGTGACACCCTCGCCTGAAGGACGGGCAAAGGAGAGAAGCGAGACAGGTTGTCTGCCTTGTAAACGTTAGACTTTGAAATGCATGCACGGACGCATGGCGACTCAAGCACTGCATTTTCAGCCAGTTGGGGGAAGGAGACAGCAAAAACCGCTGATCCGTGATATACATCGCTCCCAGCATTCAGAGGGAGACGGGAGAGGTCTTTCTGTCAATGCCACAATGAATCTCCAGGGCAGCTTGAAGGAGGAGGGAAGGAGGGAGGAATGGATGTGGATACATGGAATTTTTTTAAAAAAAGAGTGAGGAAGTGACAGTAATGGTAAATAAAGTGAGGATAAGCAAGCGAGGAATCCTGAGGAATCTCAGGATGAATAACCCTGGACACTCCTCTTCTACAGCTGAATGAGGCTGGTGGTAAAAACACCGCGAAGGACAGAATCGTGACCCTTAAAAACAAGCTGCACGTAGCATTTTTGAGGTGAGAAATCACTTAGAAAACAAACAAATTAGACATGTTTAATAGGATAAGACATGCCTCTGCTGCCCATGTACTGTATGCGTTTTAAGTTGTAGAGACAGAGCAGAATATCTGCTACAGCTTACTGAGTTACAGCACAACAAGTTTGTGCTTTACGGCACAGGACGAGTGCAGGAGGGTTAAACTGCCACTGTAAAGCTGAAACTATACACCAGAAAGGAGATTTCAGAGCATCAGAAGTCGTAGAGAGCAGTCTGTGTCGGAACACCTGTGTTACACATTGTCACAATTGCTAAGATACAGTTTTTTGCCAAAACTCTAATCCAATTTTCAAACTACATTCACAAAACTTCAGTATAGTTGGGCAAAACCAGATGTTTTACCTGTGCTCACAACATTTGTAAAACGCTACTGAACATTCATTACACACTACATCAAGAAAAGGCCAATGCACATTGTTCAGAACATGTAGCTTTCAGGAGTAAACAGTTTGACAAATGCACTGTCAGACTCTTTGTTTCTTCTACTTTTCATATGGGCTGTGGTTACATGGAATTACACAGGACTCTATGCAGGTCTCCTCCGCTGCCTCTCACGTTACATCTGCTTATTGCTGCCCCACTCCTGCTGGCTGTGCACTCCGGACTTGGCTTATAATGGTTAAATTACATCACTGGCAACAAGTATGACCCATTTGAAGTTTTATAAATGACATATGTGATATAGGTGTGTTTACCTTCTGCCAACTGTGGTTAACAATATGCAAAAATGTCTTAATGAGAGAGAATTTGCTCACAGTTCTGCAGCAAGGTAGCATGAGATCTGCAAACGGTTTCCACCACATGCTGAAAATTGTTCAAGGTTTTTAAAGAGTAGCCGGTTATTGTACTGTTTTACAAACCTTTCCAGACCTTCACGTCCTTATCTTCCAACTCTGATAAATAAAGGACACACTCCTTTACTGCAGTACCACTAAACGGTGCCACCACATGTTGACTAGAAGCTGTCGAACTTTAGACTTTGGAAAAACGTCTTATTCAGCCGCAGATATAACGTTGTTTGTGCTCAATTAGCTCTGAAGGGCCTTGAACCTGACACGATGTGGATCTGCAGGTGGAAATGTTACCTGGCCTTTATCTGCTGCTGTGGATCGTTTCATCCATCATCACATACTCTCCTCCTCCTCCTCTCTCTCTCTCTCTCTCTCTCTCTAACTCACACACATAGCTTTGCACTCTCCACCTCCCCCACTCACAAAGCAATGGTTTGCGTGTGGGGCGGGTTGATGGGGCACTCACATATGTTTGTATGTCAGCGAGAGTCCAATTAAGATTCCTTCATGAAAAACACAGGGAGGAATAAAATCCATTAACCCAGCTATGAAAAGAATCTGCATCTCCCTGACATGCTTACTGAAGACTTAAAAAAAAAAAAAGATCAGAGAAAGAAAGAAAAAAAAATAACAGACAACTTCACCCTACATGCTGAACGTATGTAGAGACGCTGACAGAACAAGAGGAATATGGTTCCTGGCTTTAACTGGCTGCCTTTGATGGAAATCAGAAGTGTAATTCAACATCGATTGATATTACCTTTGTCATTTAAAAGCTATTTTCCCAGCTCTTTTTTTTTTTCCCTCTGTTGTCTTCACTGTGATTGTCCTTGTCTCCCACTACCCATCTTCTCACTCACATGTTAAGGTGTGTGCACAAATCAGCAGGTAGAAACTCAGTGAATGATAAAGGTCATTTCAGCCAAAGGCCTCCGTTTCATTACATGCTAAGCCTGGTGGATGGGTGAGGAGACTAGTAATGACTCCTACTGTAGCAGGCAGCCCACTTCATTTGCATAGGACACGGGGGGGGGGTGTTCCTCACCTCTGTCTCCGTAATATCAAGCATGCCTTGCATTTCTAACTCAACGTATGCTTTATCTTTTTCACTTCTCCTACAGACCACATACATACTTAGATATAGTTTATTAAAGGAGACATTAGCAATTCATTTGTACTATTTAGAAAAACACAAAATGGGATTGTGCCTTTCTCAGATCCACATTCATGTTCTTAACGTTTTCTCATTATTTTTAAATCTGCCTGTCCTCCGAGATTCCAGTTGCATTTGAACAGCCTTTCTCTGATTGATCAAAGGAGGGGGAAAAAAAAATAACATCAAAGTGTCTCAAAGTGTGAAAAACAAATCGAGAGCGAGAGGCAGAGAGAGAGCGGGAGGAAGTTAAGGAACATGAAGCTGCTTCTTTCAGAACATCAGAGAGCTGAGAGGTAGGAAGGAGAAGAGAAGAGAAGAGAAGAGAAGAGAAGAGAAGAGAAGAGAAGAGAAGAGAAGAGAAGAGAAGAGAAGAGAAGAGAAGAGAAGAGAAGAGAAGAGAAGAGAAGAGAAGAGTCTCGCATGCCCATTGGTGCATCTGGTTGAGATTCCGCTGGGGTGGATCATTAGTAGTCATAGGCCTGGTAGAATATGGAGGGGTGCGCTGCTACACTTAATTTGAGCTCTTTAATAACACACTTTATGAATTCAGTCATGTTTGCAGCCCTCTGCAGGAGACACAGTGTGAGAGACATCGGTGGATCTCATTTCAGGCCGACAAGATTTCAGATTCAATTAACTCCACCATGCAACACCACCTCCCACACACACACACACACAGAGAGTAGCCTCACCACTACTCCCCATTCTTCAAAGTCTATCTTGCAGCACTGCATGATCATTCTAAACCTAATTACTTCAGGGCTGTCTGATGGAGGTCTAGCGCTGCCCAATCACATTTGCATCGAGTGGCCAATAGCAGAGGAAGTGCAACCGGACAACCGCTGTCCCTACCACCACCCTCACCCCCACCACCCTCGGTTGTTAAAGTTGCAATGCATCCACTCCGTCCTTATTCCCATCACCCAGATCCTCCCCATCTCTAAATGCTTCAACCCTCTGGAAACAAATAGACGCATTCATGTTTTGATACAACACGCAAAGCAGCGTTTACCCTTAAACTGTCATGCACAAGAGTTTTGTTGTTTCACCCTTTCCTTCTCTTGTCAGTGTATTGTGTGACAGTGGTGCTAATGCTCAGTGGGAGACTTTGTTGGTAGCTGTTTGGCCTCCTGCTGGGCTTCTTTGGTAACATGACTGGCAGGAGAGTAATGGGATGTCACACTCAGAGGGCATTTTTTGTAAAGAATTAATTTATACATATATATATATATATATATATATATATATATATATATATACCCCTTTAAAGTTAGGG
>VVHJ01006213.1:2328-13421 GCA_015107715.1 Tylochromis polylepis
GTTTGTTTGGGCGGGGGGGGGGGGGGGGGTGTTTTTTTTTTTTTTTTTTTTTCTTTTTTTTTTAAAAAAAAAATTTTTTTTTTTTTTTTTTTTTTTTTTGAATCACTAAAACAGCTCTATATTCTTTTGAAAAACGCAGGTACATGAAGCGACACAGTGCATAGTCTATATTTTATCATTACTGAGAAACATGCAGTGGACGTTTTAAATTCAGTGACACAGCAATGTATAAGCTGAAGCAGAAAATTGTATTCTCATCCTTGTAACTCAACAACTTTAACAACCATGACTTGACAGATTGTGGTAAAAATGTTTACTTACCTAAAAATGATACCCTGAGCCGTGCCTCTACACTAAAAATGAAACTACAGTAAGCAGCAAGTTTAGCTAGCCATAAAAAATGAAGACAAAGAGAACAGCTAACCTGACAGGGGCTGTGTATAAAGGGGTGGCAGAGCCACCACCAATTTCATTTTGGAGAGAGTAGCTATCAATATAGTTGATATGACATCTCCAGTACCATTGCATCTAAGCTGGACAAGGGGAATGAACTATTGTTTTGGGAGGACTCTAAATACTCCAGTAGTATATTCAAGTACAATTTTGGTGTACATTTACTTTAAATAAGAGTTTCTATATTATTCTCTTTTTTCTTTTACCTTACTACATTTTGGACGGAACTTTTGTACTGCCCAATATTTACCTTAACAGTGTAGTTACTAAATATTTCGTAGACTCTGATTAATATAAAACAGAAATACACTGATAAATTATATGATATTATTACAGATTATACAGTACACTATCAGCTGTCAGCTCCAACAATAATATTGTGTAAATAATAATAAAGCTACTCTCAGCTGCTACCTTGTCACAAGGGTTTGCCACAGTGGGGAGCTCCCCAAATTTGATTTGTCTGATTTTTGCTCTGAAAACTCAAAAACTCAAAGAGTTTTCAGAGCAAACTATTCGCTAAGCAGCTAAGGAGTCATTAATAATAAGTACTTGCTTATTTATTGATAAATAAATAAATAAATCGAATAATGAATAAATAACGTTTATTTTGATGCTAATCATTTTGTTCTTTTCTTTAAATAGGATTTTTGAAAGCAACTCTAGTGTAAGTAAAAACCCATCTCACCATTTTGTTATTTAATACAAAATGATTTCAGAATCTTGAAATGTGACACTCTTCATCCAATACCATGGTCATATCATTCTGGGCACTGTACATGAGCCTGACAACTGTGCCCAGTATTTTCTGAGGCAATTCTTAATGGTGATCTTATATCTGATAGTATTTTCTGATGTTGCATAGCTCAGCACCATGACTTGTTCTTGATTAAAATCGAATTGCCTTTGCAACTGTCTATATCCTCCAGGAAAACAACAAACTGTCTTTGACACTTTGTTTTTTGTACAAAATAATGAAAGGAGATATAAATTAGATAAGTGTAAATTAGTGAGCTTCAGAGATGAGAGAGTATTTTCCCCGCTTGTAACTGATTGCTGGCTGTAGGGTCGTACTGCATTTGCCACGAAGATGTGAGAGGCTTGCATTTCTAGTCTTACCTAACTCCAGGCATGAAAATGACTTTGAAAGTTATTCTTTTATTCCAGATTTAAACCTATAAAAATGACAGCAAATTTTATTCAGAAAACCAATTAGAGTCATCTTTGGATCGTGTCCCATCGTGGCACTTTCCTTTTTTTTTTTTCTTTTTTTTTAAACTGGAAAAGAGAAAAGATTCTTTCATTATGACATGAATTCACTCACTATGTTTTAGGCTATATAACCTTGTTATCAAATTAAAATCTCTTTAAGATAAATGCTCTGGCTTCTAGTTTACATTACCTAATAGTGCACTATTTAAGCTGTTTATTCGCACGTTTGTTTTCTAGGTTTAAAATGCAAATAAACCTAAAAAGCAGTGTTTTGAAAATTCCCCCTAAAGGCATGCACGCTGTGTTCAACGACATGACTGAGTTAAAATGAAAACTACACTCTCAATATTGTTTACTGTTGTTTCCCCACCAACAGTTTTCAGCCAAGTGGAACCATCTCCCATAGAATTTAGTGGAGGTGGAAGACAAGCTCTTAATCGGCTGTGTTATTGAATTATTGAATTAAAAGCTTAAGTACTCAGGGTGAGCATGTCAATTTTTCACAACTGAATGGTACAGTGCTCATTCTTTTTTCATTTGAATAGATCATTTGTGTATGTAAAATGTAGAAGAATGGAGGTATTACACATATCAGTTTCATTGTCTGTAATTCCCTTTCACTGTGACTGTAATCATTCTGAGAGACAAGTCATATTCATCCAACACTGCATGCTAGTCCTTAATCTGCATTCAGCTCCCCTCGACAACATAGCACTTTTTGTTAAACAGCTGTACTGTAGCACGGTGTTAATTAAGAAAAGGCTTGCTTCAAAGTAAATTTTGCATAATTATTGCAGAAGTGGAAGTTTAACCTGTATTACATCCTTAAGTGATATAGCGTTCAAAAGTTGGAGGAGTAAGAGTCGCAGCAAATGGTTCAACCCTTTTCCACTTGACATTCTGCTCACCTGTCTTCATCCCCCGTGTTCTGAAACCCTGGGACTGATACAGATAAAATGATGTGATGTTTCTGTCTGTATTTCAATGGGATGAGTTGCTGTGACCCACGCAATCTCCCTCTCAAAGAGTATTTCAACTTATGCAGATGAGCTCATCAGAGCTGCCTGCTGAGATGAGACATCTAGGTCTGGAATTGTGTCAATACCAGCACCAAAACAAATGCAAATCAAAATCCAAATTAATGTGTTTTCCCCGAGGAGAAACTGAGTCGTACTTATAGTCAGCTCTCAGTAGATGACAGGATTCTGTTATCCAGAGCTCATGAAAAACAAGGCATTCTCAAACCACTCACTGAGCCAGGGTACAAAAGTCAGTGTCTCCAGATGGAGAAACTAAACTAAACTAAGTAAAAAGAAGCAAGAGGCTTTTGTGTGATGGTTTTACAGATGAGAAAATAGAAACACTTCTATATTTCCAGGATTCCTAAGTTTAGTGATCTAACTTCGTAAACATACATCCATGCTTATGCTTAATCTCTCCATACACCGAGTGTCAAGTGGGTATTTTGGCAGTTTTCAAAAAGAAAAAGAAAAAAGAAAAAAAAAGTAGTTTAAGCAAAATATATATATATCCCTGTCTTCTGCTAGAATGGATAACCAGCAGCCATATTTGGAAAGCAGGAGAAAAATTAGTAAATGGATGGATTGCTGCAGTTTGTCTGTTTGAATATGTCTGCAGACTATGGCCTTCTGTCACTACACCTACCCCTTCTGCATTTGATTGAATAGTAAATAGAGTACAGTGCATGCAAACAGCAAATTTGCACATTTGCTCTCGTAATTAGGAAGGGAGCAAATATCGAACATTTTGTACAGTCAGTAAAAAGACTATAAAACCCTGGATATTAAACGCTAGGTTCTCCTAACCTTGAATTCGCTACAGTGAAGATGTTTTATTTGTGCTTGATGCATAATTCTTTCTCTCTTTTTTTGCATATAGTTGTGATAACCTCTAATAGCACTATTTGTTCAATCCTTTGCTGCTGCAATGACCTACTTCTCCCCACAGGGATCATTAAACTTTCATTTTATCTAATCAAAGAATTCGTTGCAAAAGTCCTTACTTGTAACTGCTTGTTACTGCTGAATGTCACTTTTTTTTTGCTTTCCTTTCTTTTTTTCATAGAGTCGTGTCTCATCATTTGTCAGAAAACGTGCATATTTAACAAACCTATAATCACAAGTAGCCCAGACTGACAGCAGCTCAGATGACTTTGAATTTAAAAATATCCCTGAAAATTTATCCATCTCTACCGTACGATGCATATTTTTAATAAAAGCATTGAGCAGAGGGAGTCAAGCCATCTTCTGTTGGGTGCACTAATACACAGTGCCTGTTTTTATTTGCCTTTATTAAATAGAAATAGCTGTGTAAAATGTTGATTGTGATTTTCTTTAGCAGTTTCTGTGACTAAGATCTTTATTACTGCTAAGTCACATGTGCTGGTATACAGTATATAGCTAAAGTTGGCACATTTGCAGAGTCACTAGTGCTATCTGTCATTAACACACATTAAGCACCTTGTAGACATAAAAGCACTTCTCACTCACATAAACAAGACAGCTTCAGAAGTTGTCACCAGTCAAAAATAATTGCCTTCCATGCACGCACAGTGTATACAAATTTAATAAAATACACAACAAGTACAGTGGCCCACATTCACGTGTAAGCTCAGCTTATTTTCACATAAACTGCAGAGAGGACGACAATAAAATTACAAATACATTCTTAAAAAATTGTTTTTCGAGGAACCTCAAATGGTTTTATGAAAAGGGACATTCCCTGTTGCACCACCATTAACAGTTCATAAGACACTTCACTTTTTGAATGTAACGTCACTGATATGTATTTCAGTTGCTGCGATATTCAAAGAGATGTTCCTTATACACTAAATGGAGACAGAAAGCTTCACTGTACAAAGCAGACAGGACTCAATAGCTTAACAGTAGCAATTTGTTCAACAGCCTCACAAAATTGGAGTTTGAAATGTGTAAAATACAGACACCTAAATCGACGGGTACAGTACACTATGAAAACACTTGTAGTCAGGTAAGCACTGATTGGCCCCCACTCCCCCCCCCCCCCCCACCCCACCCCCAAACCTTCACAGCAGTCAAAGACACATATTTCACTTGAACACAACAAGTCACAAACTCAAAAAGAAAAGACATACAAAGCAGATGGTTTTTGGTTACAATGCGTGTCTGAACACCTCTGTGGGTCAAATTAAATCAGCTCTTGGTCATTTAATCTGTGATATCATCATCACCCCTGGCAGGTGAGAGAGAACAGGATCGCCCCACCTGTCATTTACCAGAGTCCCGGGGATCGAGAGCACAATCTGACCCCCCACACTCCTGGCTGATGACAGAGCTGTGAATGAGACTGCTTGACAGGGACTTAGGCCTGAGCTCACAGGTCAGGTAGGAGGGCTCCTCCAATTCTGTGTGCAGTGGGGAGCACTGGCCATCTGGAGGGCCATAGGCACTGCTGTCTGAACCCCCGTCCCTCACTTCTTTGGACTCTTGGTTGGCCAAGTCCGGGGGCACACTACTCTTGGTGGGACTACTAGACGCAGATGGACTCTCCTGGAGCGGTGGGCTTAGTGCACGCTGCGATTTTAAGTAAGGTTTGACATTGGCCACAAGGATTGTACTGTCCCGCTGTTCCTTTCCAAACGTGCTGAGGGTTTTTCTGCTGTTGCAGCTGATGGTGCCATAAATCTCTGTCTCTACCATGGCATCCATTCCCACAGGGATGAAAAGGTTGGTGCGATTATCGGCGCTGTCTGCTTGGCTTCCTACCCGTAACTTTGGCATCCAGCATCTGTCAGAATGTCCCAGTGCACGACATTCATCGGTGCAGTGGACTGATTTGTCTTGCTCTGTAAAAACAGTTAAACATTTTGTTATTGGACCATGCTGGAGTGAGTAAAAAAAAAAGAAAAAAAAAGAAGATGATGTAGATGGCATTTGAAGGATGAGCAGCAATAATAAAACGCCACAAACAGATGCAAATTTTGATGCTATTAAAATCCAGCTCATAGCTAAGTATCTTTGTTGATATAGAGTATGTGTCACTAGACATTTTCAGAATAAATAGCAACAGCAGCTTATTGCGACAGCAGATGTGAGGGTTTGAATTTAGCAATGCATGTTTTTCATTCTAAAAACTGCTTATGATGCAACCTTAAAGAACATACACAAAAAATGTCATATTAAAAAAAAGTTAATTTTACTCTTTTCTTTTTTTGTTATTGTACCAAATGAATGATTCGTCCTATATATGAAATCTTTTCACTCTGCTATTCTCAACAACCTGTGTAGGTGTTTCCTGGAAAATATCATCTGGTGCAGAGGAAGTGATGTTTTTTTCATTTCCATTTCCATCAGAAGACGTTTGTATGAAATAAACCAAAAAGAAAAAAAAAGAAAAACAAGCCTGAATTTGCATGACTGCATTCACCATTTCTGACCAGAAAGTTTTGAAACATTCTGTAGTTGGGATGTTGTTCGACATTGTGCGGGCTCATTATTTTCATTTTTGTATATTTTTTCTAAAACTTCAAACGGTAGAATATTTGAGAGGAAGTTCAAAAACTGTCATATTAACACTAAAATAATATATCCAAGTCAGGGGATTTTAGTTTGATTGTGGAAGTGCCATTTGACCTTGAGTGTTTCTTTTATTTATTTTAAAGGACTTTGGTGCATAGCCAGGGGCTCATTGGCACATTTTTCATCTTTTTTAGTGGATGCATATTGTGAACTGAGCTGTACTGTGAACACTTGTGGACCTCTGCTGTAGTAAACAGTCATCAACAAGCTCCCTAAACAACTGTCTTTGGACATTTGCTAAAATAAAGATTAAATCTTTCTCATAAGCTTCTTTTAAAATGCCAAACAATAAGCTTTAAATATAATCCGGACTGAAAGTATTGAGTACTGGTGATTTAAGTGGTCCGCTGGATATTCCATGACTGTAGTAGATTCTGCTTGATTGGCTGATGCGGCACACCACAACACAGGACTGCACAACGTGTTCATGGTACTAAATGTCAGCAACAAAGGAGAAATGGACAGCGCTCTATATTTGGGTTGTAAATCCATCATTTACATTTCACACCACACCCAACCCTGGAGGGGTACAATAAGCACACAGAAAACAACACGTACCATGGAGCCAATTTCCATGGTGTAATGATGTAGAAGGTGTTGTTTTTCCTGACGCCATTACACTTTGCTATTGAAATTAATTTGACAATGATGCAATGAGATGTTTTGCATGTAGCGACATGAATAAAAATGTCAAACACGTCTTTGTAAATTGGCGGTAAATCCTACTTTCATTTGCTATACATGAAAATGAAACTGCAATTTAATCTGTAAAACTAATATTTCAAAGAAATTGTTCTGTTGACTGATTAAACTTCACTCTAAAAAGAAAAAGTTTTCATTTGTTTTGATTACTTTGAGGTTTTAAAGGCACCCTTTCACTAAATATACAAAGAAATTCAAACAATGAATTGATTAGTATTAGATTAAATATTTACATGTTGTACATCCCAGAAAATTGATCCTGTTTACTAGTGTTTTCAGTTATCTCCAGATGAACAGAATCAACTTTCTGGCATTTTCTTACCTGGATGACTGAGCATGCATCAAGGCATAGATGTCTTATTGTACGCTTTTTGTTAAATGTGGGAGACATTAATACAAAACGATAAATCTCAGCACAGGACACAAACACAGCTAATACAATCTTATTATATATGATGTTAAATCTTCACATAATTCCTGTCTCATAAATAAAAAATCATTTTCCTGCAACTAAATTCCAATCAAAACGTCTATTTAATTTATATAAATAAGTGCAATATTTAATTCACATTACTTGATGCTACCCTGATTAGCTAGATAAGACTCCTCTATTTTGCTCACATGGCATTCTTTGGAGCAAATGAGTAACCCTGAATGAGGCACTTGATCTCATTTTGAAACCCGGCTTTGATGAGGATGGGAATACACAGCCTGGAATAAGAGGAAGCTCCACATGAACGGGTTCATCCTAGAAGAGGTGGAGAGATCCTCCTTTTCAAAGGCAACAGCACCTTCTGCATAAACTGGCCTCAACCAGTTTGCTGGAGGATACTGAACCGCAAAGAGGAAGTTCAAATTTTAAAAAAAAGATCTTCTCTATGCCAAAACCCCCAAGAGCAGTAAAAAGCAGCACCATGTGCCACACAGCCAGTGGAAGCTCATTTGCAAAGTACATGCCACAATTATCACATACCGCTGCTCAAGTATACGAACACCAATACACCCACACATAGCCATAGGATATAATGGAACTGTTATTTATAAGGACTGGGCAGATTTAAATGGGGTTGTTAATTTACATAAGAACTGTTTTACAGATTCGATGTCTGCAAAAATGTTGAAGGGAAAGATTTTTAAATTTTTTTCCCAACAAATGTTAAAATGGCATTCAGTGTGTTACACATTTCTTGAAAGGGCAACAGTCATTTCTTTGTAACATTGTGTGTTGTATGTGCAAAGTAAAGATTTTTGGGAATGATAGGTGTAATTTTAAATCATGTCATCTCCTAATTGTATATGAGATGTGACTTTTGTCTGTTTGTATAGGCCAATCTTTTCTCATTGAGGTTTTCTATACAAAGATCTCGCATCAAAATGAGCATAAACACAGACCTTGCAGATTTCACTAAACGAAAACCCCACCTTTTACCTTTGTATGCTGCTTGTTGCTCTGCTGCTTTTCCCAGCTAAATAAACATACAAACATTGTATTTATATAAAGGATTGAAGCTCCTTTATATAAATGTGTGAAGTGAGAAGTTCTCTGAGAAGAATTAATCAGTGCACAGCTAATGCACACAGACTCACATTTTCTGAACAGGTAGTTCTAATAATTAGTCCCATGATTTGGAAATTTTGATCTTCTTATGTATTTTTTAAATATTTTGTTTTTATTTTCATATTTTTTTTAATTGTATGTATTTTTATATAAGATAAAAGTGCTTTGTCAAGTTTTCTCAGGTCAATAGTCATTATCAATTGTGCTTTTAAAGTTTTTATTAAGTTACATCTGGCCTGTCAGATGCTAGGTAAACAACATAAACTTTTGTGATTACAGTTAAAGTTGTATCTAAACAGTAGAAATAACGTCTTCTCTTGGTCACTAATATTAGTACTGGGTCAGTACGATGTGTAAATGTATCTTTAAAAACACAAGTAGATGTTGACAAGCCATAGCGACTCTCAGATTGACTAAACAAATTTTTATTTCTGGGTTTCAGGCAGCAATGATTTTTTCCTCTTATGCTGGAGGTTGTAAGAACTTATGTTACATTCTTAGCATAAACTATTATGGCGCTTTGTCAGGATTCAAAATATGCATTTGCTCAAAAAGCATCTTACAAGAGAGAACTAAATTATGGCTTTGATTTGGAATAACTGCAACACAGATCCTGCATATTGTAAGTGCTATACGCTTTGATGCATCTACACCCCAGATTACAGTTCTGTGCCCCATGCATTTGTGTTCCTCTGTCTTCTTTTCTCCGCCACAGAGAAAAGTATTTTTTATGCACAGATACACAAGGCCAGAACAATAAGCATAAGCAAGGAGAAGCAGGGAGATGCTGAATTCATTTCCATGGTGCCTATCACCAATGCGGAGGAGCAAGCAGATGATGCTGATGCAAAAGGATGTATGTGCTTAGAAGGTATACCAACAACAGAGTAAGGTATTTTTGCAGTTTGTACTATTGTGTGGTGCTAGAAAACCCTGAGTAATTGAAAGACATGTTTATATTATGTAAGATTAAATTGTTACTGAGATAATACTTTACATTATAGAATTTATTACTAGCATGTAAACGCTGAATATATGGTTTATGGCATGCATCAGTGTAGTTTTAAGCATATACAGGGTCATATATATGCGCTTATAGTGTCTATCAAAAGCTATAACTAATCCTATCCTACAATTAAGATTACTAAATAGTTTATAATACTACAGTTATAATATATATGTGTTTGGAAATTTTGCAGTCTCCACTTGGGTGCCCACAAGAGGAGTTGTAGCTTAGGACAAGCATATTAATTAACAGCTGAAGTGCATTAGAAAGCATATATTAAACGTTTATGTTGTCTGTATGATTGGGAAGCTTAAATGATTACCCTTTTTTGCAACTGTGTAAATTGCACAAAAAGGATATGTTTTCCACTTTTATTGTCCTACTCT
This sequence comes from Tylochromis polylepis, assembly GCA_015107715.1. Taxonomy (NCBI): domain Eukaryota; kingdom Metazoa; phylum Chordata; class Actinopteri; order Cichliformes; family Cichlidae; genus Tylochromis; species Tylochromis polylepis. The sequence goes on from VVHJ01006213.1 coordinate 12,223, forward strand.
AGAGGTTTTTCTATAACACACAATATATACATAGGAAATTAACTAGGCACACCAGCTTGGAAAAACTGTATAGCAGTCCTGTTAGTTGTTGGTGGATTTTGATAGTTTAAAACAGGCTAAATGAAGTGGGAGTGCCTTCATCTGTTCTGCCTGCTCTCCATTTTACATTTATCTTTTATTTTTACTGAGTAAAATTTTGTTAAATGCATACTCTGAAACGACGGAGCACCTTTATGTATTCTGCTGCTGCATTTACACCGCCACATAACAGAAACATGACAAAGTGACAAATAGCTGTGATCTTATGGGCAACTGTAGAGTGTTCTCAAAAACAAAGAAACTGCCTGCCCATTATAAATAGAATCAGAGAAAGCCTAGCAACATACCCACTGTGCATCTGGTGTCTGTGAGAGTGAATAAATATTCAGAGTGCATGATGGTGGAAGCTGCACAGGTGCATATATTACCTGTATCAAAGCAGCCAGGAGACTAGAGGGATGGTAAAGGTAAAGACATAAAAGCAATACTACTTAACCCGCAAGCTTTTGTGTTGGTGCATTTGGAACTAAAATTCTGAGGTGTCTCCATTTTGGATAATAGCACTATCTTGTCTAAATCTGCAAAACAGTGGCTTTGTTGTTCAATAAATGTACCTGCATGTTTGTGTGGTGTGTGTTTGTGTGTTTGTGTGTGTGTGAGGGAGACAGTGAGAGACAGAAGGAGTATGTGGGTTGGAGGGTGGTTTTGTGTGTGTGTGATCACGTCTAAGGCATAATGCATAATGTAGACCTTCCATCTTGTAGTCTGCGGACAGTGACACCATTTAATGTTCAACTGACCAACCCCAGGAGAGAGAACAGAGTTTAATCCAACCATTAGTTTTGCCTTTTAACTACATTCCTCACAAGCAAGCAGGGAAGCCATTAGCAAAACATGTTGATATTAAAAGCAAAGCCCGACTTCATCGCTTTTCTCTTATCTTACAAATGCAGGTCTATAAATTAACTGACATTCCTGTCAAGCGAAGCGTCAGTGCTGCACTTGTAAGTATTCAGTTTTGCATGTACAAAACATCTCCTTCAATATCTCTTCATGTGATTGGCCTTAGAACTTGGGTTGAATCAGATTCAGAAATGTGCTGCAAAAAAAAAAAGTGATTGAATTTACACCTCCCACTGAGTCAAGTTTGGTCTACCATA
>VVHJ01006213.1:13441-42936 GCA_015107715.1 Tylochromis polylepis
GTTGCACCCATACACACACACACACACACACACACACACACACACACACACACACACACACACACACACACACACACACACACACACACACACACACACACACACACTCACACATATATAAAAGTGAGATAGATAGAGAGGGAGAGATTCGCACATCCTTCTGGCAGCCGCAAGAGTGTTTCCATCTCTGCCCTCCTGAGCATGCTGCAAACAAACAGTACATAGCAATGTAAATGGTGTGGAAAGTACTGCACAGGGACATGATGACCACAGCCATTCTCTTCCAAGGCGCAGGCAAGGAAATGAGAAACATCACCACTTCACTCAAGTCCCCCATTATCTTTTATCTTACCACTGAGAGTTGCTCTCATATTTTCAGTTTATATCCACAATAGCTAAATATATCAGACCCTATCAGGTCAGCCAGGTTGAAACAGATTGACAGTCATCTATGATTATACTCCTGGCAGCGCCGATCGTTTCAGATTTGTGAAATAAAATTTAACATTTCTATTTTCAGTCGGAAAGCAGGCTCCTCTCAAAACAGTACAACCACAGCAAAACCAATAACAGCTGAGAAAGTCTTTCCAAGCAAAAGGTGGAAACACTCTGTCATGTTGCACCATAAATATCTGTCATTTTGCACCGCAAATGCCGATCATGTTTTCTTGTCTCTGTCATCTTATTCAGGACATGTATGTGACAAACCTGTATTAAAATAAAGGCACCTACGGAGGTACACTTTGCCATGCATATGAGATGGTTTGATAGCTAAATCTGACAGAAGGTGTTTGCAATTTCTACCTTCAGCCAAGGAACACTTTTATCCTTTTAAACTATCATCTACCTTCCTCTCTGGTGCCTTCATGTCATCTTTGAAACACAGCTCAGGCTGCTGTAACACTACCTGCAAAGTAACATTGCAGCTACAGCATCTAATGACAGTTCAGCTTGTTGTCAGAAGAAGTGGCTGCATTGGCTGCATCCCCAAAATGGTAGACCCCCACTTAAAGATCAGTGAGCTGCATGCATGTTCCCACAGGATAAACTATAAATAATGTCTAGTGCAAGAGTCAGATAGGCATCTTCAAGATGTCCACTCACCCTGCTCGAAAGGCTGGCCATTAACTGCTGTTGCTTTCATCTTGAGGGCCTCCCTGGCAGACGTGTCGCAGTGTGAGCCTTTATTAGTATCCTGGTCACTATCAGCTTGGTCACTATCACCATGGCCACTGTCTCGGAGGCTTGCTCGTTCTGCATCCTTAAATGTTGAGCTGCAGCAGAACAGGAAGAGGACAAAAAGAAAGAAAGAAAAAAAGAACTTAACTTACCTCTTAACTCCTGTTTGATAGCCACAGTCAGCTGGCTTGATACAAAAATGAAGAAGCTAAATGCACTGGTCAGGGCGTTTTTGGCTAGTACTCTTACCTTTGAACAAATGGCTGCCTGCTGCCAGCATAATTGGGCTCTGAGGGAAAATTTTCAGTCTAAAAATGAAAGGAAAATAATATTTTACATTGACCATGATAAAATTTTTAATTGACAGCCCAAGTAACATGAACTTAAGACAGGAAAAGAAATTCCCTTATCCATCTTTTAGATTCTAATATCTTTACTCTAGCACGTGAAAGATAGCAAGAAAATCTGCTGAGCACCTGGCAGTGACGAAAGCATGATAGGAACAAATCTCCATTGTGACCATATGTACTCTCCCTTGGCAAGGCGAAGAGTTAAGCATTAGCCACTGTTATCAGCGTCCTTTCCCCCCTATCTTGACAATAATGTGTTTGTGTTGATCACACCCACATACTCTAGTGACTGGTGACAGTGCCAGGCCTTGTCATCTCCGTTATCATCTCCAAATGAGACTGTCTGTGAGACTGTCCTAGATATTTACATCGTTTACAACACATAATTCTGCTGTGCTAAACTGCACTACAAGCCTATGCTGTCAAATTAGCATGTTAGCTGGCTCATGTATTCAACCCTGCCATCTCTACAAGGCATGGCTGGACCCTATTAATGGCCTTATCGTGCCAACTTTGGATACGGGCTGGTGGATCTGGCCCATATTTGCGGGGAGCGAAAAATGCGATTGTAAGGTTATGCTGTGTGCATCTCGCTGTCTGGTGCACATTGGTTCAGTAATGTGATCGGACAAGCTGCTCAAACACCTGTCCAATCCCACATTTCAGGCAAGGTTTTGTTTTCACTCTATAGCAGCAGATCTGGCAGGGTCACAGCAGCCTTGTTCAAGACTCACACTGTTTGCATGTCTAACTGAGAGTGCTTTCTGATTATGAAGACCAACTGTACCATTTTCCAAGAGAAGACTTAAGATTGAGCAATTTCGAAATGATTCTCAAATACTGCCATGGATAAAAAAAGAAAAAAAGAAAAAAACCCTCTCCTTAGTGAAATGCCATTTGAAGCACACGAATACGATTCAACAGTAAGTTGCCGTATCATCCTTTATATGCAGAGAATGATTCAGGGCATCATAACGGGGAGAAAAAGTGAAAATAATGATGTCTGCACACAGTGACAGAGTTTCTCTTTTTTTCAGTCGATTACTTTTCTTTTGTCAGATCAGTATGGCTAAGCAGTGTGTACAGATAAGCAAGAATAAAGGGCAGATAAAGAACACTGTGCAGCATCCTTCTTACCTGTATCACTGACATCCTATTCGCTGGAGTGTCTGTGCTAAGCCCGGCAAAGCTGGAGTGGCAACCTGCCCTGGGGACTGTCAGGCTGTTTGGGGTGGTTTTCAGGTACATGACCTCTGACCTGGGCAGTGTGAGTGGCAGGGGGCTCTGGTAGTCAAAACAAATTGGCGAGGTGATGAGAGACGGGCTGCTCACCACATTCATTCGACTTGCAGAATCTCTCTCCTCCATCTCACTTTGAACCAGCATGATGTCACTCTTGTTGATCCGTTTCTTTTTTCCCTTCCCCACTGGAGGATTGGAGTACTCAGCCATGCGGCAGTTATAATTCCCAGCCTCCTTATCTTGATGCTTGGACTTGACAGCGATGGCGGTCATGACTGCTAAGAGCATGACAGAGATAATGCAGAGGGTAACTATGAGGGGCAGGGACACATCCCAGTGCTGCTGTTCCCCACTCGTGCTGGATCCCCCTCCTGTTGCTGTTTCTGTGTTCGCCTTAATGATCAGCTTAGCCACGGCAGATAAGGGGGGCTTGCCATGGTCAGTTACCTTCACCACCAGCTCAACCACTGGGGCGACTTCCTCCCAAAGAGCATGGGCAGTTCTGACCTCTCCTCCTACTGGATCCATCTCAAACAGGTGGTCATCGTTTCCCTCTGTGATCTCATAGGTCAAATGTCCACTTTCTCCATGGTCATGGTCCACTGCTTTCACTGTAGCCACAATATATCCGATACCTACATTTCTAGGCACTGGGATTTCCGCTGTATCATTCTGAAGAAGGGGTAAAATAATAACCGGGAGATTGTCGTTGACGTCAAGAACACTGACTCTAACTGTAGAAGTGCTCTCCATGTGAGGTGATCCTCCATCTTTAGCCTGAACTTTGAACTCAAATGATTTAGTTTGCTCATAATTGAAAGAGCGGGAGGCATATATGGCTCCATTGGTGGGATTAACAGACACATATGTGTACACTGAAACATCTCCTATATGTGATGGAAGAATGGAGTACGTCACTGTCCCATTTCGACCCACATCTGGGTCGTGGGCCAAAACGGAGCCCAAATACTCCCCCGGGATGTTGTTCTCAGGCACCTGTAGCACATACACCGCTTTTGTAAAGCGTGGCGCGTTGTCATTCTCATCCAAGATTTTTACAGTAAATGATCTAGTGTAATTCAAAGAAGGAATCCCATTATCTCTGGCTACAATTGTTACATTGTATTCATCTTTCATTTCCCTGTCCAGAGGTCTATCAGTGAGCAGCGTATAAAAATTGTCATTGTTTTCTTGCAGTCTGAAAGGTACATTTCCTAGTACCCGGCATTGAAGTTGACCATTACGGCCGGAGTCTTTATCTGTCACTCTGACCAGCGCTATGACAGATTCTGGAGGCGCTGCCTCGCTGATGGCTCCCTGCCGGACAGAAACAAAACTAATTATTGGCGAGTTGTCATTTTTGTCAAGCACTTTGACAGTAATTTTACAGTGGCCTGGTATTGGGTTGGGCCCCAGATCCTTAGCCTGCACATCAAACTCTATGATTGGATTCTCTTCATAGTCAATCTCTCCCTGGACCTTGATGACGCCAGTATTGGGGTCGATGGAGAACAAATCTTGTATTCGCTCAGATGCATATCCAGTGAAGGAATACACCACCTGCCCGTTACTTCCTTCATCTTGATCCGTGGCGTTCAAATCTATAAGTACTTTTCCAGGGGGAGAATTCTCTGGAATCTCTAAAACATAAGAGGATTTTTCAAAAACCGGGCTATTGTCATTCGAATCAGTCACTCTGACGTTGATCTGCATGGAGCCCGATCTTGGATACTCCCCTCCATCTATTGCTGTGAGAAGGAGGGTGTGATGACTCTGATCCTCCCTATCCAGAGGTCTCTGAACCACCAGCTCTGGATATATAGTCCCATCACCTCTCACTTTTAAATCCAGAGAAAATGTATTGTAATCATCTCTTGTGACCTGGTAGGTCTTTATCCCATTTTCCCCAGAATCGGAGTCATGTGCAATAGTGAGAGGGAAGCGTGTCCCAGCAGCTGCGTTTTCTGAAATATCAATATTGACATGATCTGAAGGGAAACTGGGCGAGTTATCATTTATGTCCTGTATATCAATCTTGATCATGCATATTTCCTTGTCATTTGCAAACACTTCCATAGACAGCTGGCACTTTGGGTTACGCCTGCATAATGTCTCCCTGTCAATCCTTTGTTTGGTGAAGATTAGTCCACTCTCCGGGTCAACATCCACCAGATGTGGTGCTGAATTCTCCAGTACTCTGAAGTTTGATTTTTTCCCTCTCTCCATGGTCCCATATCCGGCATCTTTTGCTATATTACCTATAACAGTTCCAGGTCCTTGCTCCTCCGGGACAGAATAATTGAGATTTTTCAATGTCAGGGCTTTAACCCACAACAGTAAGAAAACGGGTACAGAGAGACGCATCCCTTCAACCTGATCCGCAGTAGTGGCAGAGAGAAAAAAAAAATCCTCGTTGACTTTCAACCTGTTGATTACGGCAAACCTAGACTACTAAACCCGAACCCGGCATGTGGTTGACGCCGATCTCAGGCTAATTAGGTACTAAATCGATGCGTGAACCGCTACCTCTTTTTAAATTGGTATTTGAACCTCTTTTATATGCCGCTCGGCTATGATGAACTCTTTCTGTAAACAAAGATGACCGCCTGGCGATACCTGATATATGAATTAAATATCAAATTCAACATCGTGTACGAGAAATGCTTTGGGTTTTTTTTTGTTGTTATTTTTTTTTTCTCACGGGGGGACTTAATGAATAATCGATGACTATAAAGTATTAATATTCCCTCCTGCATCCAAGGTTAAAGCGCTTGAATCTCTCTGGTGAAGGTTAGACCGTAGCTTACAAAAGCGCATTGCCCTCATGCGACATCTACACCTAGGCTACAGCAAATTCTGACATGCCCGTTCAAAATGCAGCATTGGCCGATGTTACCATTCGCAATGCATTTACTTTTTTCCCTGTGCGGCACACTGTTGCATATGGGTTCTGCTCGTGTAGCATATACAGCCTACCCATGCCACAAAGTAGAATAAAAGCAGGATATAGAGCTGCTACTCCTGTCCAACCTTTTGTGTTCCCGTCATTCAAGAGCATCTATAGCACGGCTGCGACTTTTGCCCGATGATTGTCCTATAATCAGTCCAGTAATCCCATAATCCAGTCCAATTGGACCCAGTGCTCTCGCATCCTTCATTCGGACAATGCTCATCTGCACTGCCCCCGTAAACGTTGCCAGAAAATGCAAAAAAAAGGCTGCTGGAAGATTTCAGATAATCAAAATTAATCGCTTTTCCTGCGCTCAGTTCTCTCCGCGTCAACTGTTGAAACCTGCTCCCTTCACAGTGAGCTGATCTGCCCGGAATCCTCTCGACGCCTTTATAACAGACTCCGGTGTAGGTTGTTTCTTGGTGCATTTAACATAGTTTCTGATCGTCTTCCAGCAAATGAGTGAACAGTGACAGATCTTGCCTTGGGGGGTTTCTCCAATAGGTCTGGCAAGATCGCATGAAGAAGGGCTGTTCTAGTGCTACGTGATTCATTTACTGATGTGCGCGCACAGAGCAGCAGCATCAGAGGGAAAACGTGCTTGTGGATGTTACTCCTAATACATGTGGAAGTGAACTAGGGATTATGGCAAGATAGGTGAAATGTGTTTGGCTGGGAGGTAGTAGAAGCGGTGAAGACTTGACAAGTGATCATTTTTAAGGTGAAGTGGATCAGATGGTCAACATGGTGTGGAAAATGTAAAATTAAAGTTGATAAAAATGTTTCAAGGTTTCTTCCCCTTGCAGTGTCCTGTTCTTGGTGTCATTGAACATCTTTGGATATTCAGAACTAAAGATTCTTATTAATTATTAAAAAAATAACAGGCTACCACCTGTCTCTTGCATTGCACCTTGTTGTCATTAGTTTTGAGAAAGTCTAACCATGAGATAAAATAAGAGACAGACTGTGGGTGTTTTCAGGATTATCTCTGCAAAGGACATAAGAGAACTGCTTATTCCTCTGAAAAAAAAAATAACAAGGCTTATTTCACAGCTCAAATATCACAGCTGTTGGTATAACCTGCCTTCTGCATCTATCACAGTTGCTTTCAATAGCCTATCCACATCAATCTCATATCTCATATGGAAAAAGATGGACTGACATTTAGTTCACTCAGCATTTCAACAATATGACATTTGCATCCCCCCCCTCCCCCCTCACTTGACCAAATCTTAGTGACGCATGAGGCTCCTTGGTGATGCAGGTACCATACAAGAGTCTTCTGAGAGGAAGCTGTGTCAACTAGTGTGGCCCGGTTTCTCATTTAATTCCATGTTGCCCAGGATCTAAATCAACCTTGAGTTGTCCCTGAGTTCATTTTCATTGTCTGAAACATGGCTGCTTTCCTCCTCTGGGGAGCATCAACTTTGCCTGGCCAGAGTGCAGCCTGCATAAATTGGCCATTTCTGCAGGTAAGAGATAAGGACAACAAAGGGAAACTAATTATCATTCAGTCTATGTTAAAACCTCAGGAAAGAACTGCTATTGACAAATGTGTGTGCATTGTCACAGTCATACCATTTAATATGATCTGAACTCTGAATGAGAGGGTGGTTCATATCCATAATAAATAGGCCACATCCTAATGTGAGGCTTTGGCTGCCTTGTTCTTATAGAAGCTGATGACTTTGTCATGGATAAGTTTCTCTAATGAGACCACTTTACCCGCTCTGGAGTATGAACCACGGTCTCTGCTGCTTTACCTGCAGTGAAAACACAGGGATGCATCAGTTGTTTTATGACGAATTGATTCTTACCTGAAAGCACAATATTTGGCTGGTGTAAAATCATACCTGTTGTATTCTACAGGGGCTGAAATGGCAAAACACTGCTCATTTAAGCATACTTGTAATATCTTGGCATCTCTTTGATGTCATTCACTTACCACTCTGCACAAGCATGATTAGAGGTGAGATTAAATTGTTTATCATTCTGTTTTTGCTCCCATTGCTGGTTGCACCACACTTCCAGCTGCACACCGGAATACTGATGGTGGTGAGTGGGAATGATGATCAAGTCAATGAATCTTGGTGCAGAGTAAACAAAGGGAAAATCAGGTTCTTCAAACAAATTCCTCCACGAGACATTTTGCAAAGATGTTAATTGTGCACACAAAGGAATTTGTACAGCAACAGTCAGGACAGCATCCTTATTAGCTGTAAAGAAAAAAGTTACAATAGTGACAACAGCTATTATGTATGATGGTCAAAGTAAACACAGAACAGTGACATCCAGTAATAACTATTACTCTGATTACAGTACTATATTGCAATAAAAAGAAGTCTGTATTTCTGTAAAGTTTCTTAAAGCCCACTATTATGTGTCTTTTACTGTGAAATAATGATCCATATCCCTGCATAATCGATGTGTCATGATTCTTCAGCAGAGTACCCATCTTAAAGGGACAGTTCATTCAAGCACCAAAAACTCTTTCCCCTATTCTTGTAACCACTCATGCAGAAAATTTTAGTTTTATGTGTCAAGATTTTTGAGAAGCCTGCCTCTGAAACTTCTGCTGCCATCATAATACCAAAAAAAAAAGTTGTACTGAAACACTGAAACTGAATTTCAGTGTACCAGCCAAAGGGATTAAAGGGAAATCTATTCTGTACATTCCACACAACATGATATCCACATTTTAAGGCAGTGGTTCTTAAACTGGGGTGTATGCCTTCTACTAGTGGGGCGAGGGTCAGAAGAATGAAACTAAAAGTTGTGGGAAGGACATTGAGTTTTTCCTGTTTATGCAATAGGCATGCCAGAAAAAGAAATAAGAAGAGGGAATATTTCCTTCATAAAAATGAATTTGGATGAAAAATGAGACTGATATAACCCTCTGAGGGGTTAATCAGTCTAAAGGACTGTCATTGATGACTCCAACCCCAGTCTTACCTCCAGACCTAGGCTATATATAATTTTTGTTTTCATTAACTTGTTCTCCCATGTCTTGTTTATATGTAAACAAAGAAAACCATAATTTTTACTGACACACATCAAAAACTATTCACATTTTTTGTTTTCCAAAAGAGTCAGTTTTTCCTTTCTCTAAAACACAGGATTAGTTTATGATCACCACCCATGATGACTTACACCTCAAAGGTTCAATATTTCCTCAGTGGCTAGCATACTGTTTTTGGAGAAAAAAAATGTTTTTTTGGGGGGGACATGTAATTTTCTTTGTTCTTTGACCACCCCAAAACAAATTCAGTTTGCTTCAGTTCAGTAAAGGTAGCTGCAGACATCTTGAAACTACAGCAAATAAAATAAACATTTTCTGCATGTGAGTCTAGTCATGTCCTATTTTCATCTATTCTGTTTTTGTTCTCTTCTTAAAGGATAAGTTTGGCCATATTCTCTATTTTTCTTCACAACAAATTCTACAAAAGACTAAATCCAACAATGCCAATAAAATGATCTGACTGACAAGTGATGCCTGGAATGTAAGAGGTAAGGACCAGCAGAAAGATGGCACAAAGCACAGGACTTTGACTCTGGAGAGGTTTGCATCCTGAGCCCCATCTGTGGTTAGACTAAGGCAAGATTAGGAAATGACTGTGGTCTCATCTAATGTTGATGACTGCAGTCACTGTCAACTTGTTCTGCATTGAGACACGACTGGAACTTACCCTAACCTTAACCATGTGCTTTCAGTGCCTTATCACAACCATAAAAAGTTCAGTAACAGTGTGATTCGTTTTAGGTGTATACTATATACTGTAATGCAAACCCAACATGATAATAAATACACTGTCAGCTAACATTTCACTGAAATTTTATGTAAAACATTTTGTAACTTGCCAAATTCCTTAGTCAACAACATTTCCTTATTATGTTAATAGAATATGTAATTGGGGCAGCTTTACATTTCCTTCAAAATATATTAAAATATTTGCTGCTGCTACTTGTATAAATACAATCTCATAGGGAGACGGGTTGACACTGTTGCACTGGGTAGCATGTTTCTTCATTAAGATTAACATGGGAGCTGTTGTTTATTTTTAGTCCCATATACACAAGCTGTCATAATTCACTGGCATACCAAATGTGCATTAATCTGCTGCTGAAAATAGTCCCAGAGAAATGCCCTATTTGCCAACAAGTCTCCCAACCTAAACAGCCATATAGGTCAGCTGTTCCTACCCAGTGATATGACCCGTATGAGAATACCTGAAGCAGAAGAAATGCCACAGATAAATTGTCAACAACCATGGCTGGGAAAAATAAATAAATAAAGAATAAGCCATTTATGATGTGACAGTGCTGTGGTGAAGGACTGGTTATTTTTAATTACTTTTTAGATTAGCTTTAATTCAAACTATGATCTTTTCAGGCATGCAGGCACTTGTTTTCAAATTAGTCTCTTGTATTTACCTCAACCATGAAAGAGCAAGGTTCGGCAGAAGAAAGATAGTACTTCTCTGTAGGGTTAGAGGACTTTTTGTCATTGCTTAAAAAACAATATTGGTTTAATCAGCTTGAAACAGAAAGCAAACAGCAGTCATCCATGTTACTGTGTTGTGTTGTGTTGTGTTGACCCATCCATAAACCCTGACTGCCTTTGTATTTAAGGACTGGGATTTGATCTGTTTCCAAGTATATGTATTTAACTTTTCACTAACTGGAACTTGACCTCATCTAAAATCATCCATCTCTGATGATGTTTAACCCAACCCCAACCCTTCAGCAAGTCTTGGAAACAGATGTAAGCAACCTCACCTGATGTCCTCCTTTGGTCCCTCGATAATTATTCCATAAGTGGACTATTTGTGGCATTTGGTGTTTTATGAAGTTGCCCAACAATTGAAAGGATTTTGTTTGTTTTTTTTTTACTAGTGACCTGACTTGTCTTATTTGCCCTAATCTAGTTTTCAAGTATCGCCACTGATATGTTACAATTCAAAGCACACTCAAATACCAGACCATTGTCATGTTTAATTCCCTCCACTTTCTTGTATTATTCCCTAATTTATAGGTGTCTTTCTGTATACACGGAATAAAAACTTTTCTTGTTCATTTCTGGCAATAAATATAGGCAAAGGATAAAAAATATGTTTTTGTTTTATTTCACTGGTTTTCTTTGCACAGCACATCCACATCTTGGCCTTTTACTAGTGGCCATTACTCTTCCATTTTTGTACTGCAGGTTGACAATTGTTATGTGGTTCTCTCATATCCACCTTTATAGCAGAGCTGCTTGCCTCTCCGTGAATGCAACAAAAGGAGACTCACACATCTCACAAGCCTTGTTATCATGATACGTGTCGAATAAATTATTTTTGCTACAAACCAGCTGTGGATTTGCATGTAAATGCAAATCCTCAAGGGTCAGCGTGTCAATTCTCCAACATTTCAATTCTGAATCAGAACTCTGGAGTCAAGCCTCCCTCTCCAGAATGTATGGGTTAAAGCGTTGATGTTTTTGCATTAGATTTTTAAAGAAGCTCTCTAGGGATCCAGGAGTTACAGCATCTGTCTGCCAAATTCTTAAATCATAAATTCTGAAAACCATTTTGGAGTCTTCATAGCACCCAGTGCAGTTTTGGGTGTTGGTTCCTAATAAATTCTGAAAACAAATCTACACCTTTTGGGCGGGGGTGGGGGGGTGGTAAGGAGTCAAGAATATGACAGTCTTTTTAAGAGTTTATGCAAATATGTACCTTAAAACCTCACAAATTGCCTGCTCATCAATCAGTCTGGAAAAGAAGCATGCAATGGTGTGCTGTGATCCAAACACAAAACACATTAGGATGGCAAAACTCGCAGGTATTTTAGTGGAGCTCAATTCTTATTCAGTTCACATTGAACATTTCAGACTGGACTCGTGAATGCAATTATAAGACACAAGGAAACACACACCATAGCTTGCAATTGCACATTTCCAGAGTTTCTGCAGTAAATGAAAAACAGAGTTTAAAAAGAGCTTTGTTTGGGAGTCAGTACTACGTAAAGGCATGTCTGATTTGGTGCTAATTGCCGTTGAGTGAGCCAAAACATTAGTGAGTCAAATATATTAAATAATTTTAATTTGGCTTCACTTGGTCACAGTTGCTGGTTTTAAGCTTTGTTCACAACACAAACTCTAACCTTATTTTAACTGTTGCTTAACAGTCAAAGAGTACAGTCAAATTGAGTCATTAATTCATGTCTGCCTCTTGATAAGGTGTAAATAAAAAATGGTAATATATATTGAAATAGATTCTAAACATACACGCATTATTAATATTTCAGTAAATCTATACAGTTTACCATTCAGCTAGGCTTCATTAAGGGATCTGGAATTTGTATTACAAATGAGTCCTATAATTGTAAATAGCCTGAGCTGTAAAGTATTGCAAGCATAAGGAAGAATCACACACTCCTGAAGATGCATTGATTATTCATTTCAGTAATGACCTCATGTCCTAACTCGTTAGACCTCAGCGCTCCAAAGTCACGTGGCAGATTTTAGAGAGTCCAGCAACAACTTACTGTTCAAATTTCAGGACAGGCCTGCAACACAACTGCTGAGTCTTTGATTATTTTGGGAATATCACAGATTTGGAAATTTTGATTCAGGCTTTGAACAAGGCTGTCTGCTCAATTGAAGTCATTCTTTCTTACTGTAATGTAAGAGTATCTAGTCAAAGTCTTGAAGCTATAAGCATCCTGCCAGCCTGTGCTTACACATTAACATCTTTCCAAGGAGAAGATACCCCTTAAGTTAAAACTGATGTTTTTAACTCAAAGGATGGTGTATGAAAACCCTTGGGACAGCTGTAGGGGAGACTACATGAAATGGTAAGGACCCCGAAACAAGAGACTGGGGAAAAAAAGAAAAGGAAAGAAAAAGAAGAGCACACCTCTCCAGGTGCACGCACACACAAAATACAAAAACACTACGAAGTCCACCATCAAACTGGAATGTAACCAAGGCTTTTTTTGTTTTGTGTTTTTTAACCAGGAAGTAGTGGATGAGTGGATAAAGCTTAAGAAGGCCATCATTAAGCATCTTATACCAAGAGGTAATTTCTTCAATTACATGACAACAGAACCAACACAAGAACTATGAAGAAAAGTGTATTGTATTTCCTAATGAAGACAGAAGTGAAAAGCACTTTGAAAAGGGCAAAAAGTTATGGAGTGCTCATAGATGGGCACATTATATAACCGCATGTAAGCCTACTGGTGCAAACATTTGAAGAGAAAAAAGAAAAGAAAAGATTGGTACCACTCTTATCATGTTGATGCATGTGGAGCAGGAAAGGAAAAAAAAACAGTTCAGCTAGATCTGATATAAGCCTATCAAGACTTCTAAAGCTCACGGAATAACACAGTATATCTCATTTGTTTTATCTATATACAAAGAATGATGTTAAAATTGCACATAAATTTTGTTGCAGATGGAGTTATATTGTGTGCAGTGTCCCTGCTGGTTGCAGTCTAATCTTGATTGCGATGACAAGACTTCAGATAACCAAGAAAACCTTGCTTGTAATTATCAAAATGATTGATTGTCATTAGTAGATTTCATTTTGTGTAGATATTAAACAAACAAAATCTGATAATTAGTGGGCTTTAAAGAGGTGGCAGGCATACAATTTGCTTTGGTGATATCTAGGGCATCTTTTTCCCAGTGGTAAAAGCCTTTATGCTAAGCTAATCTAACTTCCACCTGGCTTCAGATCCACTCTTAGAGCACAGACATGAGTGGTGTGTATGTTTTCCTCCAACTCCTGGAAAGAAGTCAGATTTTTTTTGCCAGGTTCATTCTAGCTTTTGTAACTCCTATTTATTTAGTGAGATGTTAGAGGTGCATAGGCCCAGAATAACTTACAAAGACATATAAATGTTTAAATCTATTTGTATCTTTTCCCACAAACATAGAACTCAGTATCAAAGAGAGAATTTGAATCCTGCCACAGAAGAGCCATATATTATCAAGATAAATATAACATGTGTGCTACTTTATTTTTGGGGTCTCTGTCTAAATTTCACTGAGCTGAATCTAGTGCACTGTCTCAGGAAGGTTGTGCCAGATGTCTCATCTCACTCTTAGCTCAAGTGTCCCACATACAGTGTGAGAGAATTGCTGGTTACACTGCTCTTAGGACTGGCAGAGAAGCAGCAGGTTAGAAAAAAAACACCTCCCAGGAGAAATGATTCAAGGTATTGGAGAGCCACAGAGGTGAATAAAGTGAATGCAATTTCAAAGGGGAAATAATGGAGGTCATGGTATTTGATGTTCCTATGCTGGTCACGAAAATAACTTGGTTGATGATGGAATCAATCACACCTACACGGCAGTGAATATTAATGAAGATATGTTTAGTAGCTGTTGGTTTTTTTTAAATATTATTTTTTTGCATTTTTAATAAACAACGTTAACATCAAGCCTAGACATTGCTCTGTTGCTCCAGACAGAATGAAGTGCTGTTATCGGCAGCCATACTGGGTGATATCAGCTGACTGAAGCAATAATATTTGAAATGTGACGGGTGTTTCCTTTTTTTCTTTTTTTTAAATGCTGTTCTTCTCTTGTGTTTTTGTTGAGATGAGTGAACACAAGGTCAAAATGGAGTTTATCCTCTGATATCACCTGCCAGTCCAGACAAGAGAAATGCTCACTCAAGGTGACATTACTTTGGTGTCTGTACTCAGCATGCCACTACATCTTTCATTTCCTGTGAGCTAAAATTTACAACTTATCCTTTGACAGGAGGAGTAAACATCTCTAATATGACCCAGGCTGTGATCTTCCTCGGTAAACAAAAGAAAACCTGCCTCAGCCTCTGTGATCTCCGAGAATCCAAAGCAAAACAATAAACAAACCGCTTTTTTGTTTTCATATATTTTGAATATGAACCTAAAGCCCTTGAAAAATGAATCGTAAGGATTCAAATTCAGCATACAACACTGCAGTGCATTTATTATAAGATTAGTGGTTTTGACAGTGACTACATTCTGTATTCTGTGTGGGATTAAGGTGAGAGCCATGAAACGAACAGCGCTTACATAATTAGATTGATAATAGATAGCTACAATAAGGGAGTGATTTGGAAGAGCTCATAACATTTTCTTATTCTTTCTACTGTGGCACTTCACATTAGGCTTGGAAAGTTATTTAGTATGCAATGGATCAATCACTATCCTCAAAAAGTCATTTAAATTAACTTCTTGGGCAGATATCTATCCTGCAAAGTGGCCAACAGAGGCAAGGGACTATCAGAAAATTAAAAAAGCATAACACTTTTCAGTGTGAAATTGAAATGGAACAAAACTGTGCAAAACACAAACATCCCAAGATGTTCACTGACAGGCTGTCTTTCTTTTATATGTGGATGTTTTTTCTTTTCACAAATCTAAACAATGAGGAGCAACGTTTTTTTTTTCTTGCATTCACGGCTCATCATCCTCTCTCTCACAACACACTCAGCCTTTTTTATTGACAACTGGACTAGCAGTTGTGTCCTAGCATGCTACTAATATGGTAGTCGTCAAAAGCATGACAGCTAAATTTATTTTTCAGTTGAGACACTGTCCAACTTATTAAAACTTAATAAGAACTGAGGGTAAAACCCCTGCACTAAGTCTCTCTCAGTCTCTCCTTTTAAATTAAGAGGAATCCAAAGTGAATGTTTGATTCTCACTAAATAAAAATAAGCCAATCTGTGTGCGGTGCATGTCTAATTGCAGATGAAGCATCAAATTAAAATGTCAGGGACTGGTTGGAGAAGCAGAGGCTGCCTAGCCTTAGTGTTTAAATTTATGTTTGAGATTATGCCATTTTCAAGGAAGGTGTAATTTGTGCAGCAGTATTACCAGCGCAACACCATGTTATTAGTTTCGACAATTCTCAGTCATGTTAATGTCGGGAAGGAAGGAAGACTGCGTGCCACCTAGTGGGATGTGAATAACCCATATATCTCGCCACCAATTAGTATTAGGCTGTACTGTAAAGTGACAGGAAACTAATTCATAAATACTGTAGCAACATGAAAGAGGAGGGAAGCCATCCGCAGAAGAAAAATAAACTGTCAGTTCCATACAGATTGGGGAACATCAACGGAGCCTTTCCAATTACTTCAAGGTTAACTGTGAACCAATAACTTCAGGGAACCGAAGAAACAAAACATTGTTAGCTAATTATAAGCAAGTCATTTAGACTGATTGATGCACCATATTATTCTGTCCTCTCCCTCTCTCTCTCTCTCTCTCTCTCTCCTAATTTTCTCTCCCATATAGCAGAGAATAGTATAAAAGCCGTGTTTCCTTTGGCAGCTGTCTCCATGACGGCCCACACTGACACAATGAATGAGACACTCTCCCTGCTCAGCAGTATACCACAATCAACTGGTGAACAACTGGCACAGATTTATCATCATCAGCACAGGACCAAAGCTTGATGTGTGAGCAGAATCAGTCTGCAGATACAGAACTGTAGGCAGGGCCATTACTGTTAAAGACAGAGGTCAACCACACAGTTTCTGAGGTGGCAAAGAAGCAGTCAAGCCCTTGTATGCACTGTATGCATACCCTAACTGAATGTGCCTTTGGTTGGTTAGGTAAAACATTCTGTTTGCATAGATGCTACATAACAAAGATGCTTACAAGAAGGTCCTTTATGTATACCCTGGATGGTAATGCTATGATCACTGTTTTCTTAAAAACGGATAATAACAGCTCATCCAGAATACAAGCCGGATTGGGATTTAAATGTATGTTTTATATTGTGATCACTATGAATATTCTCTGTAATGGTCTTTAGCTTCCTCCACTTTTTTTTTCCCTTAATCCATGAATAATAATTACAGTTGAGGCAAAAAGAAAGAAAATGGAATATATATTTATTTCTATATTGCGTGTAATTTTGATTTTCTTGGTTTTTTTTTGGTGCTGTTTGAGATAAAGATAAAAGAGCAGAATATGGATTGCATGGTACTGGATTACTCTTAGATGTGCTCCAGCTGAAAATGAGCACTCAGTGATCTGATTGCAGAAGCCCTCAAAATGTACTCATGCTTTGTTTGTTCATCAGACTTGAATGCAACACGTTCGTAGCCTCCAGATGATGCCACATTGGACTGACAAATTTAAATCAGTGGAAGCTCTGAACAGAATTACGTAAACAGCAGTGCAATGCTGAAAAATCTCAAACTATACAATGGAAAAAGATGAAATAGTAGTGGGAAAGTAAAAGTACTGACACATTAATGCTGCACTGCGTGATGTTACTACTGAACACAGGCTCCGTGTGAGACTAGAACTCCATTAAAAGCGGATGTTTTGTAAAAGCATAGCAAGAGCTCATGGATTACACTGCCCTGCTTTTGAAAAGAAACATTTTCTACTTTCAGTGAACCAGTCACAATACAATACATGAAATACCTATTTTTTATTTGATTATTAAAATATTTTTTGAGACTTCATTTTAACAAGATTGCGGTATATAAATCTGTGCCCCATAAGTGTAAATGATGTTTGGGCAGGCTGTAATTTCTTGAGGTTCCATAGCATGATGATTCCCCCTAGTGGTATAAGAACCAAAATAGAACAGACAGATACTGGCACTGTTATTTAGTGCTGCCATAGGCTACATAAAGTGCAGTTAATTATTCAGGTTGTAATATTTTTATAGATGAAAAGCAAGGGTCTGTGTAAGATAACTTCATCTATATGGACTCAGTTTCACCCCAGTTTGATTGAAACTGACAGAATCATAACGTATAATAAATCTTGACTAACCCATAAAATTTGCATGTTCTTAGTTCTAAGACAATGAATTTCTTTAAATTTTTTACATTTATTTTCTTTAAATTTAAAGAAATAAGCTCAGACATCCCTGTTTGTTCTTTTTGGTTCGTGGTATGAACATGAATACATTTCAGATTCAACTACAGTAATAATATAAAATCAATAATAACTGATGAAGGAGCCAAAATGAATTGATGACCTCTATATTATATTATATAGCAACATTTGCCTTTAAATATGCTCCTTATGTCAAAACTCTGACAAATATCTGACATAATGGTAGCAATTTCCTAATCTGCAACAAATACAGGCAAAAATGTTTATTTGTAAACCCACAAAGTACCATTTTGTTCATTTTTAGTAAACTTTTGGGAATATCATGACTTTCAGTGCACAGTTCCTCTGAACCTGTGATGTAATTTGCCAAATTAATAAGCACATAAAAAACTGCACCAATTTCTTCTAACAAATTGGGGATTTTAGCAAAAAGGATGAACAAATTATACCGTAAATATAATGTGCTTATCCTTTGTCCTGTAAGTATAATTTGTTTTGTTTATGATCTGTAAGTAATTGATATCAACTTGTGAGAGTTCTGCTAAGGAGAGCTATCCAAGCTACAGCATCTTGCAGTATAGCTTTCCAGTAATCATAGCTGCTGTGTGCAGGGAGACCACCAAAGGGGGGCACCAAAATAGAACCCCCCCCCAAGTAGCACCCCCTGGCAAGACTGTCCTATGTTGGCAATAATTCTAATAAACTTGAACACAAGAGAGAGAAAAGCAACCTACAATAAGCTGAAACATTAACTTTATTCCTGCATAAAACAAATTATTATGGATTTTAAAATTTTATTTGGTTTTCATATGTACCTATTTTCAGTGATATCAACTTTAATAGCAGGAAATTAACAAGGCATATAATTCTTTTCTGTCTCTCTTTTTTTTTGCCATATTTTCTTTAAGTAAGCTATATTTGGCAACAGCATAATAAAACTGGAAATTCTGTTTTTGGTGTGACACCCCAATATTTTTATTGCCCCCGATATGGCCACCCCTATCAAAAAATCCTGGAGGCACTACTGGCTGTGTGACAAGTAAAGGGGGGGAAATAACAATAGGTGTACTAATAAGTCGTTGTACCAGCATGTGCTGCTGTAACAGTTTCACTGCACTTTGGCATTGGCTTGACTGACAGCGCTCTATGCAGTCCTGTGAAAAACTAAGTATGGTCTTACTGCTTCCATAGAAATTAAGAGGGTGAGTGACAGCCAGGGTCTGCTAATCAAATGCACTTGGCTGATTAAAGATCAGAAAATGTGTCTAACTGCAAAAGCAGAGCATGGTCTAGAGCATTCAAGCGTGCATTAACAAAATACCACAATCTTGCAATCAGAGAAATATGCAAACAATCTAAGAGTTACATCTTGGACTATACAGGCCTCAGTTAGCATGTTAAATGTTAAAATTCATGACAGTATAATTAGAAAAAGCCTGAAAAAGCATAGCTTGGGAAGGACTGCCTGGAGAAATCTTCTCTCTAAAACATCATGGGAGCACAACTTAGGCTTGCAACGTTGCAGACCAAAGTGGAGGTATCTGGCCACAATACACAGTGCCACATTTGGTAAAAACAAAACACAGCACATCAACATAAACACTTCATATCTATCAAGCATGGTGGCAGAGATGTGATGATATAGGCTTGATTTGTAGCCACACCATGCACACCTCTGTATACCAAAGTATTCTAGAGTCACATGTGAGTCTATCTGTCCTAAAGCTTGGCCCAAACCGGTTCATACAACAGGTTAATGACATCAAGCAAAGCAGAAAAATCTACAACAGAATGGCTGAAAAAGAAAAGAATCAAGGTGTTGCAGTCAAAGTCCAGAACTCAACCTGACTGAAATGCTGTGGCAGAAGTTTAAGAGAGTTGTGCATAAAATGAATGCCCACAAACCTCAATGAACTGAAGCAATGTTGTAAAGAAGAGTGCGCCACAATTCCTCCACGGTGATGTGAGAGACTGATAAAGTCACAGAGAAAACAATTACTTCAAGTTATTGCTGCTAAAGGTGATTCACCAAGCTAGTGAATCATGGGGTATACTCAGTTTTTCACAGGACTGCACAGTCTTGTGAAAACTTTCTTTTTCACATGACTGTATATGCCTTTAGGCAATATATTCTTTATCAGAACAAGGATACATAAACATGCACTGAATTGGATTTTTGTATTCTTATTTTAGCTGTCTTTAGAGTCTTATAATTACCTTTTCTTTCCATTACATTGTAGACCGACAATACTAGCACACAAGTTGAGAACAATTTATGATTTATAATTAACAATTTATAATTAAAGGTTTTAATTAATACTTAAAGGCTGTTCGTTTAAAACAAATATTTGTAATTCTTTGTTTAAATTAAAAAAGAACAACAAAAACAACCAAAAAGACTTATTTTTGAGAGGTATCTGGACTTATCTTTTAACATAGTGTTTATAGGAATTAAAAAGTAACAAGACATTCTGAGTCCTAAAAGTATTCAAAAGCAGTATTTCATAAGGTTAAGATACAAATATTAAACAATACAGTCTGGAACTGAAAGAACACTTTGTATTAATTAAGGTTGAGTGCAGGAATGACAGCTTTGCAACTGAAGGCAGCACACTGTGATCACTTGTTACAGTCTAAGTGTCTGGCATTGGGTACTGAATATTACTGGTTGTGATCCAGGCAAGAGACCTAATCCAGAGCAAGTTTTTTTACTTTACTTTTCAAGGCTCATTTTTATGCAATGTGTGATTAAAAAGAGCAGGAAACAGGGAGTTGGCTAGCTGAGAATTCTAGGCTAAGGTAATTGTTCCACATTTTTGATAAATATACTGCTTTTCATTTTCTTTTTGCAGGTTACATAGAAGGTTATGTATGCCACACTCATATCTGTCCATTCAATAATAACCTGAAGCCAGTAGCCAATCAGCTTAGCCTCGCTCCAAGACAAGAAATTGAGAAACAGCAATCCTGGCTCTGTCCTATTTTAAGAACATACCTTCCGCAGCAATAACATAAACGAGAATAAAACAATCTGCAGTCATCTATATGAAGAGGTATTTATTGTCCCTGTATCCCACAAATACAGTTATCAGAGAATCTATCAGCTATCGTCTAATGACTTACCCCCGGGGGTTTGAGGTGTAACCAGCAGCTACCCGAAATAAGGGATAACCTGATATTCAGGTCACCACTCCCTGTTCCCAATCGCTGTCCAACTATGGATGCTGAATAAAAAACCTAATAAGAAGCTAAACTGTCAGAAATTGATGGCTGATGGTTTCTAGATTTTATTTTAGCCCATGTATTTCTCTTTCTCTCTACACAGACGATTATTATGCATGCCAACTCAAAAAAATTGACTGTTACGTATTACTCTGACTACAAAATGACTACAGATGGAAACCAGAAAATGTCTGATATGAAAAATCTTGTCCCTTGCATACAGAGCCTGCATATTCACATGCAGATATCTGTTTATAGAGATTACAATTACAGTGACCTTTAGCAGTCTGGTTGCCTTGCAACCAAAGAGAAAAGGCTAACTGTTTCTCCCAGTTTCAGCCCCTTGTGCTAAGCTAAGAATTGCCACATGAAGGCCACGTGTCAGCATGCATTGGTCAAGCAATAAATCTGTTCTGTTATGTGTTGCTTTGTTAAGCTAAGCTAAGCTAATAAGCTTCTGGATCCAACCGACTGATATAAGTGATATTGATCTTCTTATCTTCTTCAACTCTCAGCAAGAAAACAAATCAGTTTTTTTTTCTTCCCAAAGTGACACACCGTCCTTTAAGATTGTTCATAATCTCTGGCCTGGATAATGAGTCATAAAATCAAGGTTTCTGCTAGTAGGTGATCAAATTGAATCCAAAATCTCAATAATCATAATAATAATGTACATAATAACAAGATAATGTCTGTTTTTTATTCACTGTCACAATTACAGGCATTTACTTTATACAGGAGTAAAAAGCTGTAGTTTGACATAGACTAACATGTAAATGATGCAGATGACATCTTAATAGTAAATGAACATAAACAAAACTTTTGCTCCTAGAAAAAACTGTCAAGTGGAAAACGAATGGTGTTATTTTTTTTTTTACACCAGCTTCACAATTCAAAGCATCCAAAAGTCAATACCCACACTTGGCAGTTCAGACAAAGATGAAGATGAGGTGCGAGATGTACAAAACATTACATTCTGGGATCGGCCTGAAGTACAAAATGACAGGGATTCAAAAAAGCTCCATCTGTACATGCTGGGTACACTGGGGAATTGTGTCTCAAAGTTGAAATGCTAAGAGGCCATAACAGCATAATCACAGTCACACAGTTAGCTATTTGTCAAAAATAAACCACAGGTGCTGAGGCTAGAAATGACGTGTGCAGATCTGACTCATTTGTCCGTAGACTACTGATGAGCTGAAAACCAGGTCTAAAACACTTGCTTTCTACTACTATGAGGAGATTTAAAATGCACTGCGAGAGTTGCTGCAGGACATTAATGGGAAATCCATTTGGAAATAAATGAACATGGTGCCTGCTAACAATGGCTTTTTCTGACAGATACACAATTTATAACAAACTGTGTTTATAAATGTACCTTGTGGCATAAATTGTCAGGTCAGTGCACAACTTATTTGACCTACAAGGAGCATACAAAGCAATGACGAAGGGAACCATACTGTATTGATTGATAAATGCATTTTCCTTCTGTGTACAATTGGATATCTGTCAGACCAGTACACATCACTGGGGGCACAAATATGACCTTCTTTTTAATCGTTTGCCTTTTGTTTTGCATGGCCTTGAAGAACTAATATTCAAACTAGAGTGACTTTGCAGAATACAAGCATTCAATAAAAAAAGGTGGCCATGACAGATTAAATATGGAATAAGGTTTGAACATTGTCCTTTATTCATGAGGCACATTGAGGTGATGTGTGAGAACTCTGTTTCGTGCTTTAGGTGTTATGTAAAAGGCGTCTAATCCACTCCATTCCAGCTTTTATCACAGCTATCAAAAACTAAAAAAGCAGGTATTTATGCTTATGCAAATGAGCACTGCCCTTAGCCCCCGCTTCCTGCAGATGAACAGAAAGCAGAAAAAAAAAGTAATGGCTCAGGCTGTCATCAGATTCCACTGAGAGCTCTTTTTTTCTGCAGCATTTTTCACAACTATTTATTTCCTCTTAAGTAATGTCCCTTAAATGGCTGTTATGTAACTTGCCACAGCTTTAACTCTTGTCTCATTTGCCTCCATAAATCAAACGCTTATTTAAATCAACATTTAAAATAATGAGGACAGAATATTGTGACAAATTTGAACATGAGCAGATGAAAATCAGCAGGTATTGAGGTATTACTATAGGTATTACTGTTTAGAATGCTCATTTCCAGCTAACCATTTAGTAACACAGCTCAGAAGAAAATTTTGAAAAATGTTTATGAAAAGCAGTTTTAAAACTGGCCTGTACTTTTGAAGTTGTTGATGAAAACTCATGCACTTCCCTATGGACACAGTCCCTTGATTGAGAGTTGTATTTAATTGATCTTTTTCCTGCATAATTTAGGTATAGGCTTTCTGGATTCTTGCAGCTGTCCTGGATTTGTACTTGTACTCTGCAGTTATGGGGCTTTCTGGGGAGACAAACAGTACAAACATTACAGCTTTGAGACTGAAAATAATGTCAAGGTTGGCTAATTGTAGGCCACGTGAACAGCTAGCAAATAGCTTTCTGTATATCTGGCTTTTAAAAATCATCAGTGTTTCATCAATAAACTATTTGGGACCTGAGGCAGTTTGCACTGTCACTAAATATTTCTGGTTGAAGTAAACTGAAAAATAGTAACCAGTGTGGCAAATGTAAGAGCAGCTTGGCAAGAACATGGTTTATCAGTGTCAGAGGACAAGTTACATGAGAAAACTGTATATTACTTGTATATTTCTGTGCTATTTTCTGGATAAATGTAAATGAATTTACTTACATGGGCTAAGGATTTGTCCCTCACAGCAATGACAGGCAGGAATTTGTCAAGCGCCATAATACCTGTTGTTCTGTGTTGGGTACAGTGATGTGAATTATTTCAAAGCGCAAAAGCAGGTGTGACAGCACCTAGCATGAGTTTGTAGGAATAATGGTTCATACTTTATTTTCCACTTGAGTACCAGCTCTACTCTCTCATTTGCATGCAAGAAACTCCACAGAGCAACCTAGGAGTCTTCAAAGCCAGTCTCTCAGGTAATGCAGCAGCATCAGGTTTTACATCTGATCATATCTGACTGGAGTTTTGATCATGTCGATTCAAACTGCGGGAACAGTTCTATGTGTTTACAAATTCAGGCAGGGGTTTCTGATGGCAAGGGGATCCCACTTCATCTTCAAAAGCTAAATTTTACTCAATTAAAATAGATTCAATGGCGATATTTTATTATGTTCACTGTGTCGCCACATTTGGAGAAAAAATGTTGTAATGAATGAGCCTTTCGGTATTTCAATCACACCTTTATTGGAAAAAGAATGAGCAGTGTGCAGAGAGCATTAAACTGAATTTCAAAGATGTAAAATTAAATTAAAGAAAAATGCAGTCATGAAAAAGATGTCTTCTATCATAAATATGTACATGTTTTAATTAACCACATGGACAACAGAAAATATTTACACTTTCTATGTACACTTTGAATAACTTTGTGAAGAAAACGATTTTTTTTTAAAAGATAGTTGCAACTTCTGAACCTGCAGCCACAGTCACAATATTTGGGCTCTGTCTGACTGCAGCGCCTCCACCACGAGCCTCATGTTGTTGCTGAGGGTAGTATGAAGGAAGGGTTCTGGTCCTGGAGAAGGTCTGCATGCTGCTCCGGGACTTGGGCTGACTTGTGCCATAACAAGAGTCCTTCCAAGACTCGGGGCAGCCATGAGGATTGTTGAAGACAGGCACTGGGGAAAAGCCTATTGTGTATGCATTGTTTCTAGGGGCTCGAAAGCTCTGTGGCTGTATTGCACAGTAGGTGCCTTGGCAGTCTTCTGATAAGCTGTTAGCTACACCTGCAATAGAAGCGATATGAATTAAAAAATAATAACGGTGAGCATTTGTAGGTTAAAATTTTACATATATTTTAAAATAATTTATCATTTATATATTTCTGGTGAAGGCTTGCTTTATCAAAACTTCAAAACACATACAGGAAAACTCACTCTTTAGCCTTGGCTGGAAGGTTCTGAAGTTCTTTCTGACTCCATCGCCACTGATATCAGAGTCACTGTCGTTGAAGTCACTGTCCCCTTTACCACTGTCCTTCACGCTCAGCTGATCAGTGTTGCTCATCCCACTGCAAATGCAATCAACAAATACACTATGAGCCACAACTGCATCACATTAGCTTGATTATTGATGCCTTTTTTCCCCATATACACATCACGAAACTTTGTTGCCCATCTAACCTCATTTTGCATAAATGCCGCAAGCAACTTGTATGTTTTGTCTGTGTGTGTGTGTGTGTGTGTGAAGTACTTTTTTTTTAAAGAAACTCTTGTTAGTTTGATTTCACTGTTTGTAAAGCATCCTATCTGAGAAAAGACATTCATTTAGTTGTCTTACCTCACTTGCAAGCAGTATTTGTCACCTTGCCACACAGATGTTGGTTGGAAATGCTTGGAGGGCAGGAACATCTAAGAGAACAAAGTGACAAGAGAGAGCTTAGTTTCCATTTCTGGCACACAGATCAAAGCAGCGCTAGGAAACATCATATAAAAATATAAGGGAAAATAAAACAGGAAAAAATGACTAAATGTAGTTGACTCACCTTCGTCTCAGAGTCCCTGCTCCTCTCCTCATACAGGCAGGAATCGTCGAGAGACAAAGAAGTCCTCTCGTGGAAGAAGCCTCCTTGACCTGTGTAAATGTTTGGTTCTGTTGAACTGAGCATGGGCAGGGGCCTGCCATCAAACAGACTCTGACACACTTCTCTCTTGGCGCCACGGCTTCTCCCCCCACGTCTGAGTTTACATGTCACAGCAACAACCACTATTGCAATCAGCAACAATGCACAACCCCCACCGAGCATAATGATGATAATTAGTGAGCCATCAACGCCGGTGCTTTCTTCATCACTTGACCGCAGCACAATGACAACTTGGTCTTCAGAGGGCTCTGTGTCTGAGACGACAAACCTAATAGTGGCACTGCTAGAGAGCGGGGACCTGGCATTGTCACTCACTGCGATTTTCATTTCCAGCACGTCCCCAATTTCAGCTGTCAGCCATTGTTTTAAACCAATCTCTCCAGTGTCTTTGTTCATTGTAAAAAGCTTCGTATCACCTTGTACAATTTGGTACGAGAGTTCTCCATTCACTCCATCATCCTCGTCTTCAGCTGTTACACGAAGGGCAAGATAGCCAGGAGGTGCATTAAAGGGCAAAAGAATCTCAGCAGAGTCATTCACAAGGACAGGGAAGGTGAAATATGGATAGTTGTCATTTTGATCCACAACTCTGACCCTGATTGTTGATGTGCTTGACAGAGCAGGGGAACCTTTGTCTTCTGCTTGGATGACCAGCTCAATCTGCTGAAGCGTCTCATAATCAAAAGACCTTAAAGTATACAAAGACCCTGAGAGTGAATCCACAGAAACATAAGTGGACACTAAAGAGCCGCCTGGTACCTCTGAATCTAGGAGTTTGTATGAGACTTTGGCATTTTTTCCCATATCAGGATCTCGAGCAACAATAGTGGTCACATATGAGCCTGGGATGTTATTTTCCAGGACTGAAACTTCATAAAGTGGCTTACTGAACAGAGGGGGGTTGTCATTCTCATCTGTTACACGGATAGTGTACTGTCTGATAGTTTTGAAAGGTGGGCTTCCCAGGTCTTCTGCAACCACAGTCAGGTTATACTCTGGTATCTTCTCTCTGTCTAAAGTGGTGGTGGTAACGATCATGAACGTGTCTCCATATGCCTGCTGGAGGGTGAAATGCTCGTGCTCGAGCAAGCTAACGCGCACGTACCCATTGGAGCCAGAGTCTCTATCTGAGGTGCTGATCAGAGCCACGAAACTCTCTGCCGCTGCAGCTTCCGTAATGTAGGCGACTCCATCACTGCTGGAGGTCATGGGTTTGATGCTGATTTCGGGTGCGTTGTCGTTCACGTCCACGATATCTATCACAACTCTGCAGGTGGAGGGCACAGAGTTCACGCCTAAATCAGACGCTTTGATGCTCAGCTCATATGACCTCCTCTTCTCAAAATCAACAAGCGCCTTCAGGGTCACGTCACCGGAGTGGGGGTCGAGGTGGAAAAGACGCGCAGCTTCTAACGACAGCCCGTCGGAGAACGCGTACATCACTTCGCCATTTATGCCGTCATCGGGGTCAAACGCGTGCACTCGGAGAACACGGTGACCCACCGGAGAGTCTTCATTCAGTTCAACTTTCAGAGAGCTGTGCTCAAACGTCGGGCTGTTGTCGTTAAAGTCCAACACTTTAATATTCACTGTCATTGACCCGGACTTTGCAGGCACTCCCCCGTCATATGCGGTGACTTCAATAGTGTAGGAGTCCTCCACCTCCCTGTCGAGCTCCCTCACCAGCACCAGTTCAGCAAACTTCACCCCATCCTCCCGATCGCGCACTTCAACAGAGAAATGACTGGAGGAGGAAGTGTTGTAGCCTTGGATGTAGTTTTCTCCCACATCCTGGTCGAGGGCAATTTGCAGAGGGAATCTAGAGTCCAGTGGCACATTTTCTACTATCGCCAGAGTTGTCTCGTTGCGAGGAAAATTGGGAGAGTGGTCATTGATGTCTTTCACCTCAATCTCCACGTGAATGAGCTGAAACTTCTCCCTGGAGAAGGCCACGATGTCGAAAGTGATGAAACAACGGGGAGACCTGGGGCAGAGCTGCTCTCGATCAATTATTTCTGCAACAGTCAGAAGTCCGTCGTTCTCTCTCATGTGAAGCACAGAAGAGTTATTCTCTTGCATAAAGCGGAATGAAGTGTCAGGGTCATCAGCTGGATCAATCTTTAAATCTTGAGACAAATTACCTATTTCCGTCCCGGGTGCGTCTTCTTCATAGGTGAAATATCTTGTAGTTGTACACTGAGCAGTATTTAAAAATAAAACAAGCATCACGCACAGCCCAGCTGCTGCAGTCTTGCAAACTGTCATATTGAGGAGCTACTGAATGCTGCCCCCCCCCAAAAAAAAAAGTCATAAATCATGCAAGCAATCCGCCACTTGTGCTATGTCAGGTCGAATCACAACTGTGTTCAACTCTGACTTTGCTGCGGGACTATAAACCCCGGTATATGCAAATAGGCTGCCCAATCCACCAATGGCCTTCCAGTCCTGTACCAAACGGAAAACGTTTGCCACTTCTGTTCACTGTTTGGGGTGCAAATGGTTCATTAAATAATCCAATTGTGGGGCTTTATGCAGGCTGATAAGGTTGTTTTCTAAATAAATCTACATAGGGCCATTAATTAACTAACTAAATTACTTGGAGGACTGCATATAATAGGACTTCATGCCACCAGAGGAAGTTTAAAATTAACAGCTTAGAATAAATGACTGGGTGAGTTTGTTGCCTCTCTAAAGGACATTATGCAGAAGCTGGGGTGTAAAGACATTAAAAGTGCAATGGACATATGTCAGTAAAATTATACATTGGTGGTAATTACTGAGGAGCAGAAAAAGTTAACAGGGGCGTATGACATAAGAAAATATCCTGAGCATGATTGGCAGTCTAAGTGCAGGTTTTTCTTTTTTTCTTTGTGGGGACTGATGCTTTTAAAATGTGAGGAATAAATGAAGTGATGGAAGAAATATAAGATGTTTGAAGTAGAAATGCCACAATGCAAAAAAATACTCATTACACAAGGAGAAGCACATGCATAAAGTAAAAAATAAAAATGGTGCAGCATGATTGTCGGCACGTGTTTCTTATAAACATCTTATTACAGCAATATTACTGTGGATGTTTTAACTGCGAGGAGCATTTTAATGTTGTGGAGGTGGTACTATGAACAAGTTTATACCTACTGGCACTTTAATAACACATTAGTACATACATATGCCTAAGATTATCATATGAGTATAGCTGTCAATTAAATGTGGTGCAGGAAAAAAAAGTTCTACATTTCCCTCTGAACTAAGTAGAAATATAATATGGGGTGAAAATGAAATATATATACAAGCAGTGGAACATAATAGTGAGTTAATGTATTTAGTTATTTCCAGCCTGTCTTTAAAGGCAGGAGAAAATGCAAAATAGGAACTGGGAAAGATCTAATAATGGAGGGTCCCATATCTAATGACATTCATTTATATTCATTTTCACTCATATTAAAATCACATAGTGCTCATATTTTGACATTTAAACTTAATAACACTCCATACATATTTATTTTTGCAGTTTTTTTCTCTCGCCACATTTATTCGTGTAAATGTTGCAAATAAACACAATGCATAAGGAAAAGCATGTATGTCTCTTTTCTATTCTTTTTATTTTGGGGTTGAGCATCTGCAAATACTGTCTCACCTGTTCAAATAGTGGAGGAGGAATTTCAGTGTAATGCGGTTGAGAAAACCGACAAAGAGTGTCATTTGATTAGTGCTGTGTTTTGGACACCCACAGTGTTAATTACACATAGAATATCACTGTAACTCTGTGTTAGAGGAAAAAACCTGCCAGTATAATCAAAACCATCTGTATTGTAATAAACACCCAGTCGTACTTAATTTACCCTTTTCAGCAATGGTTCTATAACAGGAACTGTGGAAGTCTAAAAAATAAAGAAGTCAGAAAGGACTGCATTGATTCCCAATCATACCACACACACAAGGAGAGAGACTTGCACACACACACACACACACACACACACACACACACACACACACACACACACACACACACACACACACACAC
>VVHJ01006217.1:10460-20977 GCA_015107715.1 Tylochromis polylepis
CACACACACACACACACACACACACACACACACACACACACACACACACACACACACACACACACACTTCCAACTACATTAACTATACCCTTCACGTTCATGCTGATCACAGGCATGAGTAAAACTCCCACCTTTCCCCATGATACATCATTATACTCTTTCCAGGCTTGACTCTTTTTGTCTGCAGACATGTGGCACAGTGATTTGTGATTGGAAGCAAACCAGAAGAACAGCAGGAACAAAAAAGACTTTCACTTGCCCTCCTCCTGCCGCCTTCCTACTTTGACCCATCATGACTACACATTGTCATGCTAGCAGTGTTTTGCCCTCTAACCAGATATTTCATTACCCTTCGTACTTTATTATCTTTTCAATGACAAAGTAATTTCCCCCTGGAGCAAACATGCCATCAACACACTTAATTATATTTACATGGTGCCACTGCTTTTATTGTCCTTTCAAGATGGATTTGAAGCAAGAGTTTGGCAGTGAAAAATACTAGGAGCTCAGCTGACATTAACATCATTATTACTGAAGGTGGAAGAGGGAAAGTATCATCTGAGCACTTTACAAGATGCAGGTGGTCTAGGTGTTGCTAGTATAAGATTCAAAATGAGCACCTATTTGCCAAGAAAACAACATTTCCCCATTTCAAAGTTTGAAATTAAAATTGAATAAGTTTCTTTTGTTCTATTGTCAGTCAAATACAAGGTATAAAAATATAAAAATCAAGTACAGGCTAGGGCAGCATAGTGGTGCAGTGGTTTGCGCTGTTTCCTCACAGCAAGAGGGCCCTAAGTTTGAATCCAACAGCCAGCTGGGGTCTTTCTCTGTGGGGTTTGCATGTTTTCCCCATGGGTGAGTGGGTACTCCTGTTGCTGTCCAGGGTGTAATCTGCCTTTCACCCTGTGACAGCTGAGATAGGCTCCAGCCCTCCCAAAACTCCCCGAATTGCATAAATGGAAGAAAATGGATTGATGGATGGGTCCAAGTGCTTAAAAAAATGATTGCTTTTTGGTTTTAGCACCTCAAAAAAGTTAAACAGTAAGGATTATTTGTGGGTAAAGTGCAATAGGCTCATGAACACAGAAGCCATATTAGAAAAAAATAGTGTGGACAAATCCCTTGTGTTTCTGGCCCTGTTGTGTAAAAAGACATTAACCTTATGTTCTGGTTTGTTCACCATCATATCCTAAAAGATACATCTGACTGTTTAATTACATATGCTGCTCCATATGACACTGCTATATATACACAGGTATCCTATGAGTCAGTTCACCAGTCTGAGATGTTCATATGCAATCCTTCTGGTAATTCCACAGTTGAGGCTTGAATCTAAAAGTGTTTATACAGTTACCATGAGACCATCTAGCTCATAGAGACCCTATGAGCTAGAATTAGAAACTTCACTTGAATCACCTCTGAAAACACATACGGTATATATAGAGTTGCCTTTATGTCGTGTTGTATATTATACTCTTTTATTGTCTGTTTATCATTGTTCGGCTGTCTTGTTTGTTGTTTCTGGTTTCCGTTATAGCTATTTTTATTGTAGCTGTTTTTCTTCTTATGTTGCAAATTATTATGTTTATTGTCAACTTGTGTTTTGCTTTTTCCACTTCATCTTAATTTATTCCTATTTATTCTTTTTCTCTCTTATTGCTTTTTTCTGTTTCAGTTTACCTTCTGAGCATATAAGATTTATTATAAGTTATAACAAAGTATTTTTTTTTTATTGTTACTATTATTGTTTTTCCCCTCTGCTTATCCCAGTTCAGTCTGTTTGTTGTTAGGTGCTCATAAGTACCATGTGTTTATCAAAGCTTTCTGCTGAAAATAGTTGGATTTGTCTAGAAACTACACTGTGAGCCATTAAACAAAACAATACACTGAGAGGCATTATAAATCTGCAGAATCCACTGATGATAATTCTCTGTAGGTTCAACAATGAGCAAAGGCTTTCACATTACAAGCAGACAATACTCTTAGAAGTCTGCATATAAGGAGCCTAGAACTTTTGACATTTAATCAAAGCAGATCTTTTTCTTACTGATGATTTAACAAAGAGAGTTTCATGCCCATCTAATGATTAGAAAGGTTCAGACGACCGGTAACAACCCATGCAAAAAGTAAAAAGAAACAAACAAAAAAAAGACTTTTACTTTAGAACCCCCGTGACTCTATTTTATCTTCTTTTAAGATGTTACCATACATTTCAGAATTTGATTTGTTTTGGAAACTTACTAAAATAATTTACATGTAGCTATGTTTTTGAGTCCTCTTTTGAAAACGAGACATTTAGATCTCAATAGCAAACAAAACTTATTGGAAGTGATTGAGTTATTTTCGCTGTGTGCCCAGAGTGGCCTCAACTTCAAACAGCTGCACCAGCAAGAAATAGATCAGAAGCAAATGTCCACTTTACTCAGCTCTTTTCCTGATTCCACTGGTCTAGACAGCATCCATAATGAGCACACTGTGAAGACCTTCATTTTTATACAATCATTGTTGCTTCTCTCACTCTTTTTTCCAAAAAAATTGTATTTAAAGCTGTGCAACCTTTAATGAAAATTGAAAAATCATATGCAATTTCACATACAGCTCATTTCACTGCAATCTGTGCGCACATTTCATGCAAATATCCAACTTGAGAATCATCGGTTCAATTATGTTTATGACTTATAACCGGAGTGTAATAACGTTAAGATTTAAGTCTTGGATCTATTATAGAAATGGGGATGACAGCTGAGATATTTCATCTTCTATCAAACAAAGACTTTAGCTCCTTTTTCAGAAAATGACAAGCAGTTATAAATCAAAGTTACCAATCAGAAACAGAGGGCCACAGGGTTTGAAATCATAGGTGAAGGATTTAGAAAATGGACTTGACTTCATTTTATGGATGTTAGAGCTCATTACTTAAGCAAAACCGTAAATGGTGATTAACTTAAGAGGTCTGAATATTTTATCCTCATAAATTACTTCAAGCACACCTTTGGCAAACTAACGTGATTACACTGTAACAGTGGCTAAAAGAGCAGAAGAACAGCTTTTAGACCAGGCAGTCAGATGTAAAAAACAAAACCCAGTTTAAATATAATGCATTAGGATTTAATTAAGCTTTAGACCTGTCACACAATCCTAGAGAGGAGTCAGCAACCACCGGTCTCGAGGGAAAAATTTGTGTTCCCCAACCAGTTGCAAGTGCAGTGAAATCAATTACTAAAACACCATTCACACAGGCTAAACACCATTCAGTGGAGATTGATTCAGTCACCAGTGGTAAGCATGATGGTCATGAAAGCATTCAAAAACTCCTCACTGAGCAGCACTGAAACTGTGAAAAGCACAACCCAAATCAGACACAGAGAATATTTGCCTTCAAAGTAAAAGTTGGGCCATTATAGCTTCAACCAAAACATTTGAAAAGGCGCAAATTTTACTTTGAAGGCACACTTCTCTGTTCAGTACAGAGAGTAAATGGCAAGTGCTTGCAGACAAGTCTGTTTCCTCCATGCACACTAAGGGACAATTTGTCAGGGATGCTGGTGTAGCCAGTGAATATCCAGACTTAGATTTCCATGTTTGTTCACAAGTCATTGTTTATTTTAAAACGAGACAAAAGACTACATCAGGGTCAGAAATAAAGCTGGCAGTTATCCACATGCCATCACTCTTTTGCTCTCCACATTAAAACAACCAAAACTTACTCAAATGTGATTGGCCAAGCAGACTATAAAAAACAGAAATTACATATGCTACATATGCATCTGTACAACTACATCTACTCTTTTTATGGAGATTAATACTGTATGACAAGATACATTGTAGGGGAACAAAGCAGTAAAAAGCCGAGTGCCCCTAAAGAGATTTAAAACATGTCAGTCAGTATTTTAGAAAAATGTTATAGTCGGTCAATTTATAATTATGTCAAAAAGCATTTAGCCAAGACATAAAATCATTCCATCACATTTTGTCCCCAGCTGTATAGTTAGGCGTGTTGTGCCAAAAAAAGGTCAATAAATTAAGGCAGCGTTAGAAATACCCATTCTTTAACAAGTGCATCTGCTGTGTTTAGACTTAATCAAAGGAAATTACCACAACGAAATTCTTGTACTGCCTTACAATTACTGTGTAAGCAAGGCTGATTAAAAGTCAACCCTGTCATTGCTTCCCACCATGCAGTGATGTGTGGAGAGGGAACGCCTGGTTCAGAAAGGAGGTAATTTAGCAAACCCCAAATGAAATCCCCGCTAATTAAGATGAGTTTCTTCCACTGTGAGAAAAAAATAATCTATTGCGAGAAAATCCATAGAAACGGAGTAAGCTGAAACAGAAAACAAAATCCTCACAACATAAGCATGTCAAAGTTTTCTGTTTTAAACACATATTTCATTGCTCCTATACTGTTAAGGTAGTATACTGTACATATTGTTTATACAGAATATATGTCTTGTCTCAGTTTAAACATTTCTATTGCATCCTCCATCCATTTATTCTCTTTATCTTTTCTACTCCTACTTAGTGATGGCAGCAAACAACAGCTTAAAAATAAAGCAAAATAAATGTCAAGGTTTCTGGGTTTAACCGGAATTTCCTTAAACTGAGGCATCTATTTTTTACATAATTACAATAAAACAAAGAGCAGAAACATTACAAACAAAATTACAATCAAAATACAAATTTTAATTGTGTTTTTACAAGGTGAGTACCGCTGACCTTGACTAATCCGACTTTGCATTATTTTGGTCTCAAGTGATGCATTTGCACTCCTCATTTTACCAATAACAACTTTGTATTATTTGGTTTAATACAAGCTGGGCTCCTGTTCAAATATGTCACTTAACAAAGAAGTATTTCCTTTTATCTATTCTGACATGTTTCTCATTACACCCAGTAAGTGGCTAGAGCTGAGAGGGTCTGAATATTGTATTTCTTCTTTCTGTATTAGTGCCAAGACACTTAGGCCAACAGTTGTTTTATTCTGTTTGACTCATTCCCCGTGCTCCTAATCCTCGCCTCTATTTGTTCAACAAAATTATTTCAAATGATTTTGTTGTATCTTTCTATTCATGCAAAGATACAAAAAGCCAAATTCGCATTATTTTAAGTTCAGAATCAAAGTTTTAAAAATGCATATACAGAAATAGAAATTCACTGTCACATTCAGTTTGTGACCTTGCCAGAGGTTCTTCAGTTGTTCTTTTATTATCATAATTTTGCATCACCATCAGTTCTTGACTCTATGGCCATTTTGGAATTGGTAAGATGCAGGGCAGTGCTTAGCAGGATTGTTCCAGAAAGCAGTGAAGACTAGCACAAAGCACATTGTAAATGGGAATTCCAAGAAAGTGCTTACTTAGATTTTTTTGTTAGATGTTTTGCTTTATATTTAGATTTATTTACAAATAAAATGTAAACTGGCCTTCAGAAGCAAGCAAAAAGTCAAGTGCAGATCCTCCCCTGACTAATATTTCAGTCCCAGTCAAAAGAAAAGAAAAAAATCCCCACCGCATGAGTCCTCACTGACAATAGATTGTCATCAGTCCAGTAGAGTGGTGGCCAATTAATTTCCCCAAAAGAGAAATGTGAGAAACAGGGACTGCTGAGGAGGGCCACACAAATAACCTGATAAAGAGAGAAAATTCATGTCACGCCAAACTGAGTTTGTTTATTGATGTGGCCCTCCACAACAGTCCCAGTTTCTTGTGTGGCCCTGTGGGGAAAATTAATTACCCACACCTGTTATAAAGGGTTTTGTTTCTCATGGTCTGAGAGCTGTTCAGGTGCCTTTTGGCAAACTCCCAGTCAGTTTTCATGTGCATTTTAGTGAGGAATGTCTTCTGTCTGACCAGTGTATTATAAAAGCCTGATTAATAGAGAGCTGCACTAGTGGTTCTTCTTCTGTAAGGCTCCTTCATGACCAGAATTAAATTCTGAATCTCATTAATCCCACAGGTACTTGGTAACCTGTTTGACTGAGTCTTTTGGCCTGAATTACTTTGATACACTCCTCCAATCCAGCACATCAAAGACACTTTATAAATTTAAGCAGAATTAAAGTATCAGTGTCATAACAAGGACTTAAATACTTACACTATGTAAATGGAATATTTCACTCTACTTTTTATATATTCACAAAACCATTTTATTTTGGAATCGTGGAGTATTGTGTGTAGACTACTGGTTATTGGGATGCATACACATTTTACAGGCATGTGTTTTGTATTGTATTACAATATTAGAGAGAAAGCCCAAAGATTAAGACAATCCCCTATAAACAGGAATTTGGCGACAGTGTGAAAGAAGAACTTCATTTTTAACGGGAAGAGAAACCCACTAGAACCAGGCTCAGAGAGGTTTAAGCAATGCACCATATGGGTGTGAGGCTAAAGAGAATTTTTTTTTAAAAAATGGTCGCATTGAGGGGCCAAGTACAAACTATGGGAGAGAGTAGACAAACGTTAAGGGGAAAAAAGGAATGAGTGAAGTGAAGTGATCCATTAAGGTAAATAAGCATCTTTCTTTAAGATATGATAGGCCCAGATCATTCAGGACTTTGCATGCAGGAAGAAGGAAAGACAGTGAAGAGAAGCTAAAACGGAGAGACATTTTTCTCTCTTGTTTTGCATGTAGCTTTTAGAACAATCTGATAATAAGTAATTATAGCCTCAAAGTAACAAATTTATGAACTACATTTTCAGCATTGCTCTGACACAGGATTTTTCTAAATTTAGCAAAAGTGTAGCTTGAAGCATTCCTATATATTCACTTAATGTGCATGTTGACGGGCTGGATTGTGTTTAGTACTGTTTCCTCACAGCAAGAGAGTCCTGGGTTCAATAACCAGACGACCGGGACCTTTCATTGTGGAGTTGAAAAGTTTTCTCTGTGCCTGCACTATTTCTCTTTGGTTACTCCAGTGATTTGAAACTGTATGCAGGTGTGAATGTGAATGGTTGTCTGTCTCTGTGTTAGCTCTGTGATAGACTGGACTTAATTTAGCAGAGTCATCTGGTTACACACAGTAGATAAATATAATTGAGTATCATCTGCATAGTAGTGGAAATGTATGCAGTGTTTTCTAATAATATTGCATAAGGGAAGTACGAATAACATGGGTTCTAGGTTTTAGACCTAGTGTTTTGTGTTCTGGAGTCATGAATCCTGTTTGTTTATTATTGTTTTGATCCTGAAAAGTGGGTTATGTTTCCTTGTGTAATTTTCTGGTGTTTCTGATTATGTCGTTTATACCTGGTGATTCAGGTTTATTTTAGGTTGTTTAGTTTTCTACAGCGGTTCTCTTTCTATCTTGTCCTCAGCGTCTTGTCTCCATGGTTATGTATCTCCCTGTGTCACGCTCTCCTTCTCTCTCTGTGTCCCTCTCTCTTTGTTCCTCTCTTTGTTTTTCATCCTTGTACCCCCAGTCTGTCGTGTGTTCCCATGTTTGCTTATTTCCATCCTAGTGTCAAGTTTGCATGTTTGTGCTACTTCCTGTTTTATTTTGATAATCTCGTCTTTCTCTTTCATTATGTTCAGTTTGATTCCCTTACCTCGTTATGTCTTAATTGTTCCTGCTGTGTTTCCCAGCGGTCTCCACCCCTCTATTCCTCCCCTTGTATATAAATTGTCTCAGTTCCCCCTTGTCTCTCATCAGAGTCTCTGCTCATCAACCCTCGTCTTTCTCAGGTTCCACGTTCCCCTTTTTTTTCCAGTGTAGGTTATTTGTTGCATTCCAGTTTTTCTTATTTTGTACCTTTGTGTTCAGCTTAAATAAATGGCTCACTTTTTAATAACTAGTTCCTGTTCTCCTATGTCATCTGAATTGAGGCCTCTCTCCACCTCACACGATCTGCAGCCACAGATCTTGACAGTAGACTCTGAGCAGAATGTGTAGCGGTGTGTGTAGCTTCCTGAGAAAGTAAAGAGAGAAACTGCTGCCTCAGTTGAAGCCTCCTTAGAGACTTAGAGGGTTTTTTGTGAATTCTCCAAAAGACTCTGGTGCATCGCCATTGCCTGT
This sequence comes from Tylochromis polylepis, assembly GCA_015107715.1. Lineage (NCBI taxonomy): Eukaryota > Metazoa > Chordata > Actinopteri > Cichliformes > Cichlidae > Tylochromis > Tylochromis polylepis. Next base: position 18,481 of record VVHJ01006217.1, read on the forward strand.
TTCAAAGACTGCTTCCTGTCCCTTATCCCAGGACACGTAGGGTCCAGCCTTCCCTTGCACCTGTACCAGTTCTTTGGGTGAGGCTGGCTAGGACTCAGTCAGTCCCTGTTCCTAGGGCGAGGACAGCCAGGATCCAGCCCGTCCCTGCACCTGTATCTGTTCCTCGGGTGGGGACAGTTGGTGTTCAGCCAGTCCCTGAACCCCTTCCAGTTGCCAGGGTGAACCTGGCCAGGGTTCCTCACCAGCCCCAACCGCCAGTGAAGGCAGCTGAGCACCCTGCGCAGCCCCAGGCGCAGCATCCAGAGCAGGCTGGGAGGACCTCTGGTGGCTGCTCCACCAGAGGTCCCCAACCTGCTCTGGTCCTATTCATCCCGAGCCAGAGGTCTGCGCACTGCCACATTTAATAGAATTTCATTGTACTATATTTGAAATTAAAAGGTAATAATATTTAACTACAAATACTTGAAGGTAGGTACAGTAGATTAATGGGTTAACAAGTTAGATCAAGAAGGTAAGAAGTTTAGTAACCTTCACCAGTGCTGGTTTTTGTTTTTAGCTGTGCTAAATCCTAAAATCCTAAATCTTGACTGAAAAGCTTTATATAAACCATTCCTTTGCAGATGATCACATAGACGATTTACTCTTTCAAGAATGTTGTAAGAGTTGTTGAAAGGTGAATATTTCTGAATACTGTTGAAATGTATATTTCATTAAGGGGTAAACCTACTTGAAGCACTAAAGTACAAATGTATTTAGATATTCAAGTCTGTGGTTACCAGGTTGCAGGTTACAAGTATGTCTGAATGTTTACACTGTGCTTTTCCATCATTATTAAGGATGTAACTTGTTAAAACTGGCATTAAGCTTACATTTTTAAAAATCTTGTTTCTTGTTTTTGTCCTAAAGAATTCATAAAAAATAATATAATTGTTTCACAAACTTATTTTCAGTTTCATAACTATCTTATTGAAACTGTTTATCTTAAACATAGAGATAAGCTATAAAAGATCGAGTTTCAAGTCAGAACCACGAATCTGTTTTTTATGCTAAAAATGTCCTCTTTTTGTATACATCAGAAGGTATAATTACTGAATATTAACAGCAACTGTGCCAATGTGAATAACTGTGCTAATGATGAACATCCGCCGTAATAAAGGCAGTAGAAAGCACATATCAACAGGGAATGAGCTTTAATGGATTCAGAACTCCACTGAGGCTAATTTGAATGCATGAATCTCATTATAACAACAGGAAAAGGCTTTTGACAGGTTCTGGTGTGACGTTTGGCTCTCTGCTCAACTGTCCACAGTCACTGGCCTGTCAACCTTGTCACTTCTTTATTTTTTTGCCAAGGGAGCTATGGAGACTGAAATCCTTTTGACAGCTCTCTGTCCATTAAAAAGGTGACAATGAATTCCACTGAATATCTGCAGTATAGACTATAACAGTTCAGCTGAGAAAGAGCAGCAGAAGACTTTGCCAAACAGAGGAGGAGACACAAAGTACACAGGAGACATTCAGATTTAACAAACATTACAACAGAAATAGAAAATGCAGCACTGATGTTTCGCCTGTGTGACACAACACTGGGACATAAACTCTGTGGCTGACAAACTATGTAATTGGGACAGGCATGAATCCAGTATGAAAGCAGCTGTTTGCGTAAACAGGGCCATGTCTGTTTTCTTCTCACTGAACACAAATAAACTTATTTAAAAATGTGTTTCGAGAATCATTTACATGCTCCAAAACAGGACAGACTAAAAGGAAAACTGTGGAATGAGATTGGGATACGACAAAGAAAGAGCCAAGGGCTTAACTTAAATGAGTAACAGAACATTTCAGTTCCTCAAAACCTAACCTAAATAGCAAGTCAGATGTGAGTAAAATCAATAACCAGGCACTGTATGGCACTGATTAGAGGCAAGTAGGGTGGGAGAAAAGAAAAAGAGAGTGCAGTGTGTCTCCATTAGTTGAATCTAGGGTGGATTTCAATGGACTAACAAAGAGCTAATGATAGAAGAGATTTTAAAATATTCAGGTAGCACTCATCTGCTGTGAAACTTTGAGACCTGTATTAACATACCCCCACTTTTTTCTTCTTTTTTTTTTACCTTTCTGATGCCCTTAATTCAAGGTCTACTCATAAAGACCTTCTTTGATTATTTCAGCAATTCTACCCAGGAGACTGAATCCTGTTTTAGAGGCACACAACATCTTCATTACACACTGGATAGGAATGCAAAAAAGGTTGGAAAAGAAAAGCACGAGTAGGCCAAACAAACACATTCCCAAACAATCTGTCCTTTCAGTGAGGGTCAGTAGGCAGCGAGCTGGATGGAAAGAATTGGACTGACCTTTAAGGCTAGCGATGATACAGTCACATAAAAAAAGAAAGGTAACACTGAATGAGCCCGTTCTCCTAAATTTAGAACAAGTTTGTACTGAAACTATACGTTTTGTGATAATGATAAACAGCACATACGTCCAGTTTCTG
>VVHJ01006218.1:0-10230 GCA_015107715.1 Tylochromis polylepis
TAAAAACTGTTGACCAGGCACATCCTCTGATTCACGACCGCAGCTTCCTGACCCCGCCCACCTGTCGGACCCAGCCCCGCCCACTCACCACCTGCTGCAGGTGAGGTCAGGTGAGTTCAGGTGAGCTGGGGTGGACTCATTCTGTCCAATCAGTCTTCAATCTGTCAGTCCTTCAGAGTGAGCCGCCCTGTTCACATTCGAAGTCCTTCATCATCTTCATCCCTTTGGATCCTCGTCTGCAGACGCAGATTATTGCCATCACCTCTGAATGCTCGTCAACAAAAGATTTACCTGGGGGGAAAAAATAAGTCTTAAACACATCAGAGAAGCAAACAAACTCAGGCTGAATACCCACCTGAGTGTACCTGAGAACAGGCTCACCTGGCAGTGTGAGAAGGCTGCAGCTATCGGAACAGTCTGGTGAACTCTCTGATGGCCCAGCACACCTGTTTACACTCCTCAGCGCTGCAGAACAACAAATGTGAGGTTATCCACTTGTCACCTATGCAGGTGTTCCACACACTGAACTTTATTAAAAACATTTAACCAGATCCTGAGATCAATTTTCCAGGAAAAAACTCCTCAGGTGGAAGAGGTTTTTACCTGTCCAGGTGAGCTCTTATACATAGTGTGTTTTTCCTACACCTGAAACCTCCCAATCAGGCCAGGACAAGTCCAGACTCGCTCAATACGTACTCCAGTTTGTCTGCGTTCCACCGTCAGATGAGCGAGTCTTGACAAAACCCACCACGCACCTCAGGCACTTTTACTTGAGCGCCTCACAGTAAGCCACAACTGTCCCTGAACGCCTCGCAGTCAGTCACGTGTCCCTGAACGTCTCTCACACAGCCACACCTATCCTTGAATGCCTCACAGACATGATTGACTCACCTGAATGCCATGTGAGTTTCTTTAAGTTGCTTTCAGAGACACACGTTTCACTCATTACCTGCCCTTGAGAGACAGACAGTAGAACACCTTTTGATGTCTCACCTGGTGACCTGTTTATGGAAGTCAGTCAGCTGTTTGTGGGTGACTGTCACAGCACCGCCTGACGTCTCCTTCGGTAAACCTTTCAGGGCGCTCTCTAACCAGCGGCAGAACGTCTGCAACACAAGGACGCCATCATCAGCACCTAGAGTCACCTGAACCCCTAGCATACACACACGTTCATGAGCCTGACCAGGTACTCACCGGCCGGTCGAACACCATGATCTCCCACAGCACCTCGGCGACATCAGGCAGTGTGTACGGCGGCAGACAGAAGCAGCACGAGTGCATCAACTGAGTGACGAGCTGCTGGCCGTGCTGCTCCATGGCCTGACCAATTAGACGCTTTCTCACCTCGAAGTCCTCCTCGTGCTGCAGACACACAGGTGTTAATGTGAAGCAGACTCATGTGACATTACTGGCGTTTATGGCACATTTCCATTGGACTCACGTCATTGGCGACTCCCGTGTGGATGAGGTCTCGCACAAACTTCATCACGCTGCAGTTGGCGTCTCGGTGGTCCAATGAGGTGGCGGCAATGGCGCACTGGATGATGTGAATGATGATGCTGCTGCTGAGTAGTGTGACGGGACTTCGCTGGACGAACCTGAGCAGACGAGGACGGCGGGTGAAAATGGGCAGAGCTACGGGGCATGGCACCACCTGGCTCAAAGGGGCGGAGCTTCAGACTCACCTGGTGGCCAGCCTGAACAGGTCGTCCACGGTGTCAGGGTGATTCCTCAGACCATTCGGCTGCTCCAACAGTTGGAAGGTCGGCATGCAGAGAGCCTGAGGAGGAGGAGGAGGAGGAAGCCACACCACCATCATCATCACTGATGACCAGCTCAGTGAGCAGGTAACGGAGAGGCGGAGCCTCAGTGCCCAGGTGTGCTCACCTGTAGCATGTCGAGTAGTCCCTGCCTGCAGCCCTCCTCCATACCATACTCGTCCACCAGGATGCTGCCCAGGTACAGGAAGCAGGAGTGTGGATACACCTGATACACGCCCACCATCTGACAACAACACACACACACACACACACACGATTGTTTCCATGGAAACAAAACAACACTGCATCATCAGGGATCACAGATTCTCTCCCAACCAATCAAAATTGCTGACAGTTCAGTCACAGCACCCTCTGGAGGTTGGCAGACTGCTTTGTATCCGTTCACACATGATTATTTTGTGTGTGACATGTTTCTACAACACTTGCTTCACTCAAACTTCATTTGATTGATTACTGATTGACTACATCACAGTGCACATAGTCAAAGCTGATTGGAGCAGCTCTGATCAGCTGTTCTGGAAACTCAGTTCATTTTTAAACTAAGAGTTTGTTGAACCTGCTTCCTGCTCCCTGTCGTATATGAGGTCTCACCTGTGTGACAAGCGGCTGCAGCAGGGAGGCGGAGCCTTTCCCGACACAGCGTACAGCAAACCTGAGGCAGCGACAGCAGCGCTCCACGATGCGATTATCAGCCTGGTGAGTGTTCAGAGTCTCCGACAACACGGGCCAGATCTGCAGGTGAGTTGCATGACCACAGGTATCTATCACATCTATTCAAATCACTCTATTCAAATCAGACTTCCAGGTGAGCGCAGGTGTGTTACCTCCTGAATTACTTTCTGACACGGGTGAGTCTGTCCGTTCTCCACGATCGGGTTTGTGTGTCTGCAGAGAAATAATGCGTCCACCATCAGGTGTTTCAATAAAGTTATACTGCAGGTAAACAAACAGTTGAACTCACCTGAAAATCACGGCCAACCTGTCGAGCCACACGGTCGGATCAGCTGATTTACCGTTCGTGGACTGCTCAGTCAGAAGCTAAAACACAAACAAGTAAACACACAGATAAACACACACAAATAGGTAAACAAACAAACACAGACATACACACACACACGCACACACCTAAACACACACAAACCCCTCTGACCTTCTTCAGAGCCATGACCTGAACAGCACACAGGTCGCTCAGACACTCTGCGATCTTCTCCAAAGGAAGTCGAGCCAGGACCAGGGCCGTACCTGTACAGGTAATAGTACACTGATGTGATTACAAATGAGCATGCTGCATCTGCACCACTCACCAGGATAAACCTGTGTCACAGCTTTAGATTGAACCTTTTAAATGTGACCAAAGGTATCTGATGATTTCACGGCAGGTGCAGTGCAGGTACCTTTGAGCAGGCCGACAGCAGCCTCAGTGGACAGGGCGAAGGAGTCCAGCGAGCGAGCGATGTCCAGCAGCCCGTGGAAGTGCTGAGCCATGTGATCTCTGCACACGGAGCAGATGTTGTGGATCGCCTTCGCTGCCGCAGATGCCAGCGGTTTCTCTCGCAGACCTTTCATCAGGTAGTTCAACACTGAGTCTGACAGGAAGTACAAAAGATTAATCAGTATGCTCAGATGCAACTGTGGAGCTACGACATCCTGAAAGGCAAGGAAGTTAAAACATGGCCGACTGCATCATCAGGACACTGCCCGCTCAGATCATTCCTTCGTACCAAGGAATCTGGGGTTCCTGTCTACGACCTCGCTCATCTCGCCAACCAGCTCGATACTCGTGTATCTCACCGCCATGTGGACGCTCTCAGGAAGTAACACGATCTGCTGCAGCACCTCCGTCAGTGTCGGGTTGTTCTCCCTGAAATCCGACATGGAGAACACGTTTGCCTGCTGAACGTGTCTGAGAGAACTTCCTGTGGCAGTGACACAGATACTCACGGGTCGACGCTCTTTGCGATGGAAGCCATGATGAAGAGGACGGCCTCTGTGACCTCCCAGGGAGGGTTCCCATCCTTCAACGTGGAGTACAGCTGAGGAGATGAAGTGATGTTAATGAAAGAATAAAGGTGAAACAGACGCCACCTGTCAGCCTGAAACCATCTGAGGATTAGTTACCTGAGCAAAGCACTCCATGGAGCCAACCAGGAAGATGACATCTTTAACGAGGTCAGACACCCTCATCCGGAACTCGCCAAAGTCGTCCGTGTCCTCTGGGATTCCCTCCTGTGGATGGAGAAAGATTCAGACTAAGATTTCATGACCTGAACACCTGAAGCTGGCACAGGTGATGCTACCTGTAGGGTGGAGCCAGAGCTGGAAGTCTGACAGACGCTGATATTTTAGTTTGTTTGTGTTCCTGACGTCACATTCAAACTGATTCACTGATTATTGATCACTCACAGTGAACATACCTGTGTGCATTATTCTGGAACGTCACCATGGAGACCATGATGACAGGTAATACAGTCAGGGTTCAACTTAGAGCACTGTGTTCAAACTCAGCATCATAAAAACTTTACACAGGAGGATCTGGAGCCAGACTGCAGCATGGAAAGGTTCAGGTTCTGGTTCTTACATGATCTGGATCGAGCTGGCAGTGCCGGGCCAAACAGTGCAGAAGCCTCTGGATGTACGGTCTGAAGATGGCGTGCAAAGTCGGGTCGTTGATTTTGTACAGGTGTTCTCCAAGACGGTACCAGAAGTTGAAGGAGATCTCCACCACCTGGACCACAGAGAACAGAATCACACACAGAACCATAACGCAGACCAGACAGGCCAACATCCGAATCGGAACAAAAAGGAGCTTCATATGCCATGCCATGGGACGTGTTCGTACCTCGTACTGGGGGTGTCCTGCACAGATCAGCAGCAGCTCCAGGGTCCTCAGGTCTCCCATGCCCTGTCCTGGACTCCTGACCGTGGTCTCCAGGAAGGTCTCACAGAGCTCTGTGAAGATCCTGCAGTAGTTCAGCACTCTGAAGATGAGAATTGAACACGCGTGTTACTGACAACATGTAAACAACACACGAATGCCACAATCAGAACCAGATCTGTCCTCACTTGTCCAGATCTTCTCGGGCCACTGCCATGTGATAGGCCGTCTCTAGCGTCAGGACGCCCTGGAAGAGCTGCAGCGCCAACGCCACGTTGGTATCCACATTTTCTATGGCGTAGAGCGCAGAGCACACGCAGTCGGAAGACGCCTCGTGGAGGTTGGTAGAGGTTTCATCCCTCTGCTGTGGAGACATTTTGTGGTCACATAGAAATATCCACACGATTCCTGACAGAGGCTCACGTGATCATTGCATCATTGACTTTGTTGCCACTCTCACACTTACCAGGACCTGGAAGAGCACCATGAGCAGCTGGTTGCTCGCCATGAAGTTGCTGTCGAGGACGCCCAGGTTGAACCAGCTGCCCAGACAGCGAAACACCTTAATAAGCATCTTCTCATCGTTCCCTGTTTTCTCCACGCAGGTTGTCTGAGGACAAATAAAGTCAGAGTCCTTTTTTAAATAAAGATAGGTGACATTATCAGTGAATCTCCATTTTTAGACTGATAACGTTTCCGGCCACATTATCGTTATGGTTTTATTACTAGCCACACCCCTACCTTAATGACAACATGCAGCTAATGTGGCTTTCGTGCGACAGTTAAACAGCCACCGGCCCGGTGAACAGATACAATCAACATTCAGTGGTGTTAAGACTGAAGCATTACTGAGCTGTCTGACAGGTGTCTCACCAGCAAGGTAACCACGGTGCTTGAGTAGTACGCCAGGTCCTCTATGATCTCCGTCCTCCGATTTGCTCCAATCCTCAGCGAGCGGCTGTGAACTTCCTCTGGCAGCACAGTGAGGATCTCTATGAGGAAGGGCATCGAGCTGATGTCATTGTTGTACCTGAGAAGGGGCGGAGACAGAGGAACAGGTGAGTCACTGACCAGCTTCAGAGAAAACATTGTGTGAGCCGATTGTGTGAATTCTTACTTTTCTATCAGTGTATGAACACATCCTTTCCAGGACGCCATCTGCAGGGCAAGGTCAGCAATCGCCAAAGCCAGCTGAGGAAAGAGGGTGATGAAGGTCTGAGTCACTCAGGTAAAAAACTCTCACAAACAGACCTCGGGTTTTTAAAACCCTGATGATGTCACCGCAAGTTCAGCTTACTTTTTACAGTTAAACCTCCGCCCCCCACAAGGTGTGATAACAACCACAGATGTATTAAAGCAGGTGTTAACCAGCTCGAGCCAACATAAAATGTCGCAGGTGAGAAATATTTCTCAGGCTGATTCTGTGACAGCGCTCATTCCCGTTAACTAAAGCGATAATCAGCTGTTTTAAGCTTAACGTTTCCAGGGAAACCCCACCGAGACGACTTTACAGCTGACTTGTGCAGAGTACCAAAGGTGAGGATCAGTCAGAGTCAATGAAGTCCTATCGACTCAAATCAGCTGCTGGTATCGGTGGAACAGGTGTGGTTACCTGGGTGACAATGATGGGCGACAGGTCCTTGAGGTTTTGGATGTGCGTCAGCAGCGAGTCTCGCAGTGCATTGTGGGTCTCTGGCGGGAGCTCGTAGAAGCTCGTCTGGATCTTCATCTTCATCGTCTGTGCGGCAAAGTAACACGACTCCACGTCCTGTTTGAGCTGCAGCAGCTGGTCCGACACCTCCCACGCATACATCTGAGGAGGAAGTGATGTCATAGCCAGGGATGGGAGGAAAAAAAATTGACAGAGCATAGCATTATGATATTTTATCTATACAGGGACACCAAATAAAAATAAATTAACTAAATAAAATATGAACAGGAGGACTCATCTCGAGAAAACTTCAGATCAAATTGAATGACGTAACTGCTTTATTATCTCAAACAGATTGCACATAATTGCCAACTTGACTCCATTCAGTTGCAGACTGACTCATATTATGGCAACATTTATGCAGGTCTTAGTGAAATGTTGGTGAGCTTGATAAGAAAATAAATGAAGAGAGGACGTTACATTACTGGATAAAAAAGGTACTGACAAAGTTTAACTTTGACAACATAATCTGCAGTTTAAAGGTGGTGATCGCAAATATTACTGTAATACTCACACATCGTAAAATGTTAAAAATCAAATCCTAAGTGAAGTATTTTCATAATATTGAATCGTGGGCTGTCTGCTGATTCTGCCTCTCTTCATTAATGCCCATCAGCCACTCAGGAGAACATCTGACCAGAACAACGGTCTCGCGTTTCCAGCTAAGTGACACTGCGATGAACCGTTTGATCTGTTGTCCCCAAAAGATCAATCACCTTCTGACTGAACCTGAAGCTCCTCAGGTGTTCTCCTCAGGTCCACCTGAGAGGCTTGGGTTAGTTCTCAGGTGTCTGAAGGCTGTGAGCTGGGCTCCACAAACACCCGACTGAGCATGCTCACTGATCAGCTGACTGCTGCAGGAGGAAACTTTCACCTGCATAACTTCAGCACTCACGCACTGTGGCTGACCTTTCACCCCAGGTCACCTGACTGTGACCATGCTAACATCTGAATAAAAACAAACAAGCCGGAACCGCAAGCAGGAAGTCCAAACACAGGCGGGGAGCGCTTCATTTATTCACCTGCAGCAAGGTGACTCACTCATTCACACACACACACACACACACAGAACAAACAGAAACACACAAACAAACAGACACACACACACACGTGCGCAAGCAGGCAAAGTAACATACAGACAGCTAGCAGTTAGCATAGCAGCTAGCTCGACATGTTTTCCTCCATTCATTTCGTTAGCTTAGCTGTTATGCTAACGGAAGCGGTGGCTCCTCTGAGACTGCGCACTACACTTCACCTGTACGATTTCACACAGGTAAACCCCTGAAATCCACTTCACACGGGTCCCCGAAAACACAGAGCGACCTCCGCCCGCCCGCCCGGGCCTCTCCCCCCCCGCCCTCTCACCGATCTCTGCAGCTCTCCCAGCCACAGCGAGGCGCGCTCCTTCCCGGCCGGGTCCGGGTCGTGGTACAGGGCCTGGACCGCCTGGTACACCAGCGCCAGGCTCGGTTTGCCGCCCTCCATAGCTCGGGTCAGACGCAGGGACGCGGTGAGACAGACAGCTCAGGGTCCGGGTGCTCGGATCCGGGTTCAGGGTCCTAAACGCTTCGAGAGCCGACCGCCATCTCACAGGCTTTCCGCTGCAACGGCAATCCCGGTCCCACCGGAAACACGGGCAGCAAAAGAAGTTCCGCTCTGTCCTCCCGGAAGAAGATTTCTGTGAGAGGGTCATTCAAAAATAAAATGCAGTATAGTAAAATAAAATAAAACAAAACAAAACAAATATAATTATTATTAGATATAATAATAATACAATACAATAAATTACAATGCAGTACAATAAAATAAAATATTAAATTAAATTAAATGACAACATAACATAACCATCCATCTTCTGCTTCACACCTGGGTTCTGGTGGTGAGGGCAGTAGCCTGAGTAGAGAAGCCCAGACCTCCTTGACCTCAGTCACCTCCTCCAGCTCATCCAGGGGGAATACCAAGATGATCCCAGGCCAGCTGAGAGATATAATCTCTGCAGTGAGACTGGGTCTGCCCTGGGGCATCCTCTCTGTGGGGCATGCTTAAAACACCTCACCCAGGAGGCATCCTACTCAGGTGCCGAACTAACTCAACCAGCACCTTTTAATGTGGAGGAGTAGCAGCTCTACTCTGAGCCCCTCTCAAATGACTGAACTCCTCACCCTGTCTATGACGGAGAGGCCAGCCACTCTTCAGAGGAAGCTCATTTCTGCCACCTCATTCTTTCAGTCACTCCTTGGAGCACGTGACCACAAGTCAGCGTAGGAAACGTAGATCAACTGAGGGCTTAGTTTTTACACTCAGCTTTATCTTTACCACAATAGACCAGTAAGACGGTCCCCTGATTTAGCTTTCATGGGGGTCGACTGGCTCTTTGCCTGGCCCTTCATCCAGCACGACCAATTTGGCTGGGGGGGGGGCCTTACCAGGAGGCCCTACCAGGGGGCCCCCCAAGCCAACACAGCTCCATGGATCCCTGGGACATAAAAGCCCTCCACTACAGTAAGGCGATTCACGGAGGGCATCGTACACAGAGGAGTACAAATAAAAATAAATCTGTTCACAAACATTTACACTTCAAATGTTTTTAATTACTGAACAGAAGTCACTAAAAATCTTTCACGTGCTGAACCTGGATAACTGAGAACCTACACACAGTTAAAATCATCACATTTAATCCTGTGTGTGTGTGTGTGTGTGCATAAGTGTGTGTGTGTGTGTTTATGTGTGCGTGTCTGTGTGTGTGTATGCATGTGCAGTCACACTGTTTCAGATCAAACAAAGTTTAATATCAAAGATAATCTGAGTAAATACAAATACAGTTTTTAAATAATGATTTTGTTTATTAGGGGAACATGAACATGTAGCAGGTACAGTCTTAGTTTCATCACTGACATTAGTGTTAAAGAATTTGACCAGTAGCAACATCTGCTCAGCTTCATATCTGATATTAATGAAGCTGTTCAGGCCCGCGAGTTACAGACAGATCAACAACAGCTGATGATGATGTAGGCCGAACTTCTTATGACTGACACGTTTCTGATGCTTCCAGATTGATTTTTTTTGTAACTGAACCAAACCTGATGCAGGCCAAGGTGACCACTCTCAGGTAGACTGACAAACTGTGGGTTAATTTCTCACATTCATCCCCCACTTCCTGTGACCTCTGACCCTGACTGATGATGTTAGGATAAATGAAGCCCAATAAGGAAAAGAGATCCTGGATAAAGAGATGTTCAGGGATCTGATGAGGTGCTCTGAGCTCTGATGAGCTTCATAAAATGATTTAAAGTTTAATTTAACTGAACTAAAACCAAAAGAAACATGGCTTTATGTCATCTGTGAACAAAATTTAGTGCATTCATTGATTAATTAAATCATATTAATGAAACATTTTTATTCACAGAAAAAGTTGAGCTGCTTGGAGTTGGATTCAGTTTCAATAATCAGAAGTTTGAAAGTTAAAAACATTTCTGAAGTTACAATCGTAATAACAGGATAATAAATCTGATGAATAATAGTGTGCTTCAATGTGCTAAAAAGGAATTTTATTAAAAATAATAATTAAACCAAAACAACTTCCATCCATCCATCCGTCTTCTCCCGCTTATCCGGGGCCGGGTCGCGGGGGCAGCAGCCTAAGCAGAGAAGCCCAGACCTCCCTCTCCCCAGCCACCTCCTCTAGCTTATCCGGGGGAACACCGAGGCGTTCCCAGGCCAGCCGAGAGATATAATCTCTCCAGCGTGTCCTGGGTCTGCCCCGGGGCCTCCTCCCGGTGGGACATGCCCAGAACACCTCACCCAGGAGGCGCCCAGGAGGCATCCTGGTCAGATGCCCGAACCACCTCAACTGGCTCCTTTCG
>VVHJ01006237.1:8245-22807 GCA_015107715.1 Tylochromis polylepis
GTTGTGGTCTCTCACCTTCACCCACTACTTAGCTGCTCTTTGTCAAAGCCATTCTGACAATGTTTTCAGGTATAATACAGCCAAAATGTCAGTAGGAGTCCTACTGTTTGCAGAGTTAATCTAAAGAATCCTGTTTTAAAAATCACCCATATAAAAATAAAGCTTAGAGGGTCTTAATGCATGCTCAATCATCCAGGTAAGTAAATCCCAAAAAGTTGATTCTGTTCATCTAGACGTAGCATTTTCAGAAAACGCTATGTCCAGATGAACAGAATTAAGTTTTTGGGATAAAGCTTAGAGCTTTCTACAACAATCTATGTCACATGTGGATGTCTTCCCTTTCCCTCTGTGAATTACCTAACACTAAATCTGACTGTTTGACACAACAGAGAAAATGCAAGTGTGTTTTTGTGTTTCCTGGACCTCAAAGAAAAGCACGCTGATATACTAGAGAAAGACAGTATTACAGATGGGAAAAGAGCCCTGAAAATGTTTAAAACATTACTTACAACTAAAAAAATTAAAAATAAAGGTCTCATTTTACAGCTATACAGTGATGATATAGCATGCATTAACAAACAGCTTTCTTTTTTTCTTTTTCTGAGAAAGGGCTGGAGACCACCTCAGTGCTACAGAAGATTCGCTGCAAGGGTGCATACACGTGTGCAAACATTGTGACACGAAAATCTTTCTGTGTCATAGAACAGCAACACTGAAAGAAGGTGAGGAACATTTTAGCATGCAAGAAAGATATGTTTATTGCTCTTTTATCTGCAGTCAGACATACCAGGAAGTTGCTTAGAAGTCTGGGGAAAAATTGGCACAAAAAGGCCTGTGACTGACATGTCAAGATGTCTACAGTCCGGTGTGCGTGCAGACACGTGGGCTTGTGTTTCTCTGTATATGCGTATGAAAGCTTTCAGTGTTTATCCCGCTTGGTTCTGTTTTTGCCAATGTGTCCATGTACACACTCACAAGTTTATCATGCACTGAGCTCCCAGAGTGACATGTCAGGACACTGATGTTAGGAAACTGAGACACTCTGAGTCTGATAAACAAACCATGCCAGGAGGAGGACCTAAACAATGTGCCGCAATTGCTTTATTACTCAGTGTTTGCCCTAGGTGTCACGTTACTGAGATCTTCAGCACCATAAAAGCGTTCTCTATGGTTCAGGCTTGTGTTAGAGTGTGTGTTTGCTCTGGCAGAGGCTCCCTTGTGACTGGTTATATTGGACATGCTCAAACAAAGCCAAACACACAACAGGAGCCACAAGCAATTAGGCCTGCCATAGTGCATAACTCTCTGAACACCCTCTGATTTCCCTTCACCATCTACTAATTTCCCTCTCTACTACGCATATTGCACTACCATCCAACATCCACAACTCACACTAAGAGGTTAGCCTCTGCTACATTTGTGCTCTGCTCTGTGCACTTATCCTGTGTGACATTTGTGGCAACAATACCATTTGCGTGCATGTCATCTTTTGACATAAAATGTTAATCTCAGTCGGCAGAACACTGCTGACTGGCAAGGAAAGGCTTGTAATGCTAGCAGGCAGCCTAATCCTTTGGATTAATATAAATTAAGATGGTTTAGCTTGAGAGTCAGGGTGGGCCCTGTGTCTTAATTTCACCCTGTCAAAGAGACGTTTGTTTTTACCCAAACTATGACAATAATCCTTCTTGTTCTACCTGCTCTTCTATTGTTTGATGCAATTTAGAACATTACATTTTTAAATTTCTCGTACCTAATTCTCAATTCCTTTCTGTATAGTAAACAAATAAAGTCAGTTATAAACTGATGGACATTCATTTTGAATTAGATCCCCTGGAGCCTGAGCAGAGGTTGATATCTCATTGCTTGTGGCTTGGACAGGAGACAAAGTGAAGATCTGTTTCAAATCAATGTAAGAAAAATGGGTAAACTCAATCTTGGTCAACCCCTTTCTCTTTCTGCCCCCAACCCTTGCGCTCCTCTCTCTTTGTCTTCCTGCCTCTCTCTTGCTGTTTTTGGGCGTCTCTTTGGCCTTCCGTCACTAAACACCTCATAAGAGAGACATCACTTTGTGTAAAAAGTGCACAACGACAGGACGAAGAGATGGAGCGGTGCTGCGAGTGTGTTTCTTCTACAGAGGCCCCCAAAGAGGTTTCAGCAAGCCTCAATGGCACTCAAAGAATTCTCATTTTAAATCTACAGAAGGATTCCCACAACAGCAAAGACTGTGGTAGAAGTACAACTTCTGACTGACTTGACAGCTGATTTAATTCATGCAGTGTAGTACATGCGGTTTTCAAGCCCCCGTGGCCACTGAGATTTAAGTCAATTTAGATAAGGCTTCAAAATAACTTCACAAAAAAGGTGACCACAGGTGAAAGGTATTTCATGATGGCTGCCCAGTCTTTCTCCATGATAGTATGTGTGCTCTTGCACATACACTTGCACCAAAGTCACATTAATTAATTAACATGAATATGGTTAAAATTTAAATTTTCATTAATTTCTGAATATGTCAAAATGAATCCCTTGCTGTTTGTCCCATGTGTGTGTGTGTGTGTAAACCTTTTGTAGTGGCTAATGTAGCTCTCCTGTTACATACACACACATGTTCTTTATGGGAAAGCTAATGGAACTGAGTTCTTCCTGTCTGTGTGATGTGGTTTACTGTCGTTTGATGTGCTCAGGAATCTTGAATAGGAGAGCACCCTGAGCAGATCTTATCACGTAAAAGCCCTCGCAATGGAAGAAGACACTCAACTCTGTTTTTAACTTAATAGAGATCTGGGTCCCTGCTAGTGCATGTGTGTGTGTGTGTGTGTGTGTGTGTGTGTGTGTGTGTGTGTGCGCGTGCGTGCAACTGAGCCCTGGTGCACGTGCGCACCATTTCTCTAATTCAATCGAGTGTGTAACCTAAGGCCAAACACACACATTTGATTTCAGTAAATCCTGAACCTGAAGACCTGTGTCAAGAATGGATCAGAGACATGTCAGATACGTCAGTGTGCGTTACTGTGAGTGTGTGTGTGTGTGCGAAGACAGATGGGAAGGGAGCATAAGAAGCACAAGAGAAAAAAAAAAACAGGGATTTCACTTTTGTTATTTCTTTTTTGATTTTGCATTGAAATTACATCATGTGTGACAAGTGTATGTGTGTTTAAGATGCACGCATTTGAGCACACCTGTTTTGATGTACTTATTCAGTTTTAACCTTTTAAAAACTTTGAAGGCTGGTTTTGTGCTCATTTTCTTTCTGTTTGCTTACAGGCTCAAGGCGTAGTCAGTCCATGTCTTAGCTATATTGTCATTTGCCAGATAGTCTGCTCAAGTTCAACTGCACTGACACGCCATCTTCAAAGAAAAGCACTACAGTTTATTTAAGTTTTAAGTTTTATTAAAATATATAAATGTATGAAAAGCATGTAGGTCTTAATTCAAAAGATAACAGCGTTAAATGAAAAAAACAACAAGGAGCGAAAAATCCTGCAACCCAATTGGTCACGAGTGCTTTAGACCATCATCAAGTATGATTCTAAACTCTTTTTGAGAGTACTCATACTCGTTTTAAGTAGCAAAAAATGTTACATCACTCATCTAAGTGACTTCTTCAGTCCTCGCCACATCCATAAGAACAGAATCAACTTTCTGGAATTTCCTTTCCTGGATGATTGAGCGTGCATCAAGACATTTTTAACTTGCAAAGAAAACTGTAGGATCCATCAAAGGTTTGAACAGGTAAGCTTACCCACAGAGAGAAATACAAGAAAACATAGCCTAATATTAACGTCATGCTTTCAACAAAGGTCTCACACATCATAATAACTTAAACATACACAGCCTATTATGAAGGCATTTATTAATGCCTCAGTTCTATACACACACTGTTAATATTCTGTGTTTCATCAGACTGAAAGCCATGCCATTGTCTTTGCTCAGATTCCCTCTAGTCATTCTTGTCTCTGCAAGATCCCTGTGTTGTTTGTTTAGTGGTGACCAGTCCTGTCTCTACGCAGTCTGTCCGCCCACATTAAGGCCTCTTCTGTCTTATTGATGCGAGCTTTAAAGATGAAGGACTATACAGATTAAACTGTGGTTCCCATCCTGAATAGATGTGACGCACGTACCAAATAAACTTTGGTTTTTAGGTTGGTTTTTTTTTAGTTTTCTTTCTTCATTCTTTCTCTTTTTGCTGGGATTTGTTTTGTTTTTTTCCTTTGGACAGCAACTGTGATGTTATAAAAATGAGACAAAACGTTTTATTGCAGAGTTGTGAAAGTTAACAGTGTCTGGATGCTTGTGAATGTTAATTTCTTACCACAAACAAATAAGACAAATGTGGTTTCTTTGCTTTTATGAGATTTGAAGTCTTAGTGGCGAGCTTAAATTCAGCGACCTCCTTTCCCTCAAGGTTTCATTTTTGTTTTCTTCTTTTTTTCTCCTTCCACACTTCTTCTTTCATTTCCTCTCCCCCTCCTCTGATTTCTTCTTATATTTCTTCTGTCCTTTCTAGTCTTAAACTCTAGATACCCACTGGCCTCGAGAGAACAGTCATGTTTCCAATATGTCTCCATTTAGCAGAAACCAAATGAACAAGAGCAGGGCCAAAACAAGAGCAGGAAAAATCATCACACAGCCACTGGCACAATCTGCTTATCTTTCACTGCTAATAGCTTTCATGCTCTTCACATCATTCCGTCTGTGTGCACACATGCATGCATGCACGTGCACGCATGCGCGCGTGTGCGCGCGCACACACACACACAGGCAAATTCATGTATTCACATGTTGTTCTTTAGACAAAAACACATTCAGTGCAGATCAGTGAAGATACACATGCTCATCCAAACTTGCTTGGGCCGTTTCCTACCTCTGCCGAGAAGTACATAATGATAATTACAGTTTGGGCCTATATCCCTGAATTAACCAGATCAGACACACACACACAAGTTCCAGAAGTGCCAGGGGCTGCTGTGGTGTATACTGACTGAAGCGCAGTGTTTGAGAAGTCCTGTGCTGGGGAAGTGGTCCATTCAGCCATTGTTCTCTATTAAAAACCTCCAGGGAACCATCTAAGCAAGACTGAGGGATGTGCAGGGCCAATAAAAACTCCAGTCAGACCAACAAAGAGTCAGAAAGACGACACACTTTGTTAGGGTGTTATTTAACAATACGTTACTGTGACTGAAGAGTAGTAGATGAAATCGCGCAGAAGTAAAGCTGCAGACACAAAGTCCTTAATATTACGCTATGAGACACTCATACGCATAGATAAAGACAGACAGACGTCAGCCAGAGAAGCCACAGAGGAGAAAAACAGGAGCCGGAGCTCAGGTGTGTGTGCCAACCGCAGAGGCTTGGAGGTGTTTACAGTGTGACTATATGCCAGTAAGCCTCATTGACTCACTTGTGTGGGTATACCAGTATTTCATGTGCCCATAATGGTAAACCATGAGGGTATTTCACTAAGCCACTCTTTTAAGGGCTGTTTTACAACGCAGCACATCCAACAACATATTACATGCAGCTGCATTTAAAATGGCTCTCTTCCTTTCTAAAATCGCTCACTGCACACTTTCTATTCACTTTCAGTTCACGCCTCCATCTTTCAATCTAAATGCACAGTTATGTATTAATCTAATTTTAAATTCTAATTGGATTTATGAGCATTTATATCTGCACAAGCACTTCCTCTCTTGACTGCCCTTTCTTCTTTTCATTCCTTTAGTGACCCTGAGGGCAGGACCATTGTTTAGAAGGCGGTCACTGGTCACCTCTGAGTGCTGTGTCCTGGGCTGCCTCTTTATGGCTGTAAGGCCCACCTAATCAATTGCCCACTCCTGCACACACAATTAGTCTTGAGATTTATACAGCCGGGTAAACTTAGGGGTGTTAGTCTCCCTAAGGCCAGTCAGCATTCATGGGCTTTCCAGAGAGTTCTCCTTATACGCTGGCCAAACGACACTAATAAGCTTTAAGTGTGTGTGCGCGTGCATGCAAGCATGTGCACGTGTGCTTGCGACTGACACTAATTAGCAGCGCTGGTGCACCTATTTCCTCAGCACCATTTCCTGTGATAGTAATTATTAGGTATGTGTGATAAATTCCAGGCCCTCTTCCACCCGTCCCGAGATAAAACAAGAGAAAAACAGACAAAAAAAAGAGAGGTGGGAGAACGTTTAATACTCAGAGGAGGTTAAGTAGGTCAGTGTTAAAAGAGTGATGGAGCAAAAGTCGGAAGAGACAATGAAAGAATGATTTTACTCTAGTGGGGAACTCAGTACATAGTTGAAGGCAGTTTCCACATGCAACATTCCCCCATTGGCTCCTTGATGTGGCCTCCCTGTCTTTCTTTATGATTGTCAATCACTGCATTCCTTTTGCGTGCGTGTTTTTTTTGTTTTTTAAATCTTTTTATCTTTTTCACTTCCTTTCTTGTCCTAATCACTCCATCTTCAATAGGTTATTTATCAGATTAGGACAAAATTTGCATCTTTCTTTGGAAAGACTCTTGCATCTCTATCAGTTTAACAAAACACGTGCTACATTAACACGTACTACATAGTACTCCATTGACATATCCACTGTCGGCTCTCAGCAGATGTCACAGTTCATCACCATTTTTATGAGCCTTCATCTCACTTATACTTTAACTTTAGGAGACAGTGCCACTTCTCACAGCCACTCCATGGTTCTTGAAATCTCACTGGTACCTCAGCCCTGCAGTTCTCACACTGATGCCTACAGAGAGTGTACATCTGTGCAGCAGCCATGCAAAACTCAAACCAGGGTTTACAAACTGTGCAGAACTTCCAAATCATATTTAATGGGTAAGTCAGTGCTTGCCAAGCACGCTATCTGACTATAGGCACCAATAAAATATTAATAAGTAGTGATAAAAAAATAACCATAATTGATGTTAAAACAGCCCAACTTGTGGCATGGGCAGATTTCAGTCCAGGAGAAAATGGCTATAAAGATTTAGAGTTAAATATAGCATTTAAACTTTAAGAGTGTTAGCTGAGCAGAGCAGTATCCAACTTGAAAACCTAAATGTGTGAGCAAACTTTACACATATCTCTGGACTATTTGTTTCCACCCGTGCGGCTTGCATTATAGGATCCAGAAAGAAGTCTCTCGTTACCTTACTATACCGAACAACTGACTTGGAAGCAGGGATTTCCGTGTGATGAAGTACTCCATTGACAAAACCTCAAAGGACGAGTTGGAGGAGTTGGGTGGAGCCTGCCTAGGCCTTGACATAATAAGACACCTATGGGCTCAACAGCTGACACACACGTGGAAGGTAAACACATGTGTCAGAGGGCACGGGAGCATAGACAGACATGATGAATGGGCTGAAGTTCCCACGAGGCAGCGTGCATACAAACTTGCTCAGAGAGGGGAAGGTGATGTGGAGTCAGCCCCTCCTCATCGCTGCAACACAGAGAATCCCATTCACATGCGGCACTGACCCTCCATGTCTCATCATTACCTATCACAACAATGGTGCTATAACGCCATGCGGTAATTGTGCGCATATGGCTGTGCAAATGTGCATAGGTGTGAGCATCCACTTCAAGTTCTTGTGTACAAAATCTTGTGATGCATATATTTCCGTGAGCTCAGGGTCATTAGTAAAATTATGTCAGTATATGTGAATGTAATTTTTTTTTAAAAAACCCAAGGAACATAATATTACCTATATTGGCTGGCTGAAGATATGAATGTGTAAATGAGGCTTTTCAGTCTAAAGGTGTGTGTGAGTGTGTGCACATGCTGTATTCATTTGTGTGTTCGTTTTTAAGTTTGTGAAAACCTGCGTGTGTGTGTCTAGGTCCCTGGGAGAGATCAGTGAGCAGGGACATGACCTTGCCAATACAGCTGGTCTCTCTGTGTGTTTAGTCAGTGTAACCATGGCGATGGTGCTATGCAGACAGGATGTCTACATTGGGGATTTTGAAGTCATAACGTCGCTACTGCTCTAAGCTTCATTATGCTATGAATTACTGTAAGCGGCCAGCAGATGGATATGTGACAGAATTTAATATGGAGTTATAGTTTAGGGCTTGTTACGTTTCCACTGTGTAGAATATTTCATTTGCACTTGAGTGAAGACACGATAAAAGAAATGAGTGGTGACATTTGACCTGAATTTGCTTTTGTATAATCACACAACAAAACTGTTCAGAAGGCTTTCAAGCATCAAGGACAAGTATGGGTATAATAAGCTTAAGGAACTTGTTTCTTATTTTCAGCCTTTCTGTCCAACGTGCTATTTAGGGCAGTAGAAGAAAAAGCAGACAGCTATATTAATGTCATATTTACAGTGCCTCTTTATGTGTTCATTTAGTTATTAAATTGGATTCTCATAGCAGTTACTGTTGCAAAGAAACAGCTACCCCATATTTTCTCTGCATTTAATCATTGTGTTTAAAGCTGTCTATTTAATCTTGCTTTAGATGTTTAGATTTGTGTCCATCAAGCAAAATCAGAAAGAAGTGGCAGATCACTTCTAGTAAATGTAAGGTAAGACATTTTCCCCCAAATATTCAAAGTAATAAAGACCAATCCTCAATCACAGAAGAACAAGTAGTCCTACAGCACATAATATGATCCCCAACGGAGATTTGATGTTAACATTATCGAGTCTGTTGGGAATTTCATTAGGAAACAGAAAGAAAGTAGTCTTAAACCAAAGACAAACTGCTGCAAGTACTAAAAGATGCTTGGAAGAACCTGCCTGCCAAGTGTCTTCAAAACTGTATACTAAGGAAATCAAAGCTCTTTTGGACTAAATACTGACTAAATACTGATTTTTTTTTTTAATAAAAACAATTTGTGGCAAATTACTTGAAAACATCCACATTAAAAGTAAAAATATTTCAAAGTTATGCGTTCTTTGTTTCAGTGTGAAGCAGGTGTTTGCTGATACATGTTGTGCTGCGTTTGGTCTTTTTACTCCGACAACTGCCGACAACTATGGTCCTTCCAACTCATTACAGCTATACTTCAGCTTCACCTTTCTTTCTTCCATCACTCCCTCCATCAGTCCCTGCCCCAGCATATCATTTTCCATCATTTTCTATTTCCTCCCTAAATCTACAATACAACTTCCACTTTTCCTCCTTCTGTCTTGTAATTTTTTACTCCATCTCTTAAATTTTCAACTTGCCACTTAACTACCCCAAAGAAGTTCCACTTTGTCAACTCTGCATCGAAGCTGCCACTGTTTTTTTTTTCTTTCTTTCCACTATCGTCGTTTCCATCACTGAAATGTAAACAGAGATAATATCACCTACATTCCCAAAGTCTATAGAAGGATCAGGTTCAGTAAGCCACTGCAATGTTGTGGCATTTAGTATTATCCTATTCAGCCTATGGAAACATCTCAATGACTAGCTATTCAAAATGTCCAAACACATAATTTCTCTATTGTGCACCTATACCCCATGACCCAAGACTTGTTTAATGACTAGCTCCACGGAGGCCATCTGTGTCTGTGAGTGTGTGTTTGTATGTGTGTGTGAATATTGTACAGTATGGTGGAAACTCAATCTGGTGTGGGGTGACAGAGGAGACCTGCACTGCTCTTAAGCATTCAGCTATATAGCTATATCTGTAAAAGTCAAATATGAGAATGCTCTCGCTCTCTCTTACACACACACACACACACACACACACACACACACACACACACACACACACACACACACACGATAAAAGTAGTAACAAAATTTCCTTCCTGTTATTGATGTGAACACCTGTTCCCTAAACTGGGATTTCTGTTCAAAATTAATCTTCTCAAAGATGAAGTTAAAGGGTGCGTTTCTTTGTTCCCAGTAGAGGGCACTGTGGATATTCATTAAGGCCAGGCATGTCTCGAGTGTGTGTGTGTGTGCGACCACCCAATGATTACAGTGTTTGAGCAAAGCAGTGTAGACTTTGGTTGACTTTGTGAGACTGAGTAAACAAGGTGCAGGGTTGCATTTACTTTTAGTGTTCTCCCTACACCTGTAAGTCCAGGAAAAACATACAAAAATAAATAAGATCACGTTTTTTTTTAAGATCACAAAACTGATCTATGAAACCTTTGTCTCAAATCAAAGCTGTGATCCCACCACTGGATTTAGATACATGAATGAGCCTAAACGTCGGTGCTAATATGGTCCAAATGTATAAGAATCTCCTGGAACATTTTTATGCATTAATATAAATCTTCCTACTGTGATGCAAATGAGAAACGGTATGTAAGAGAAGAACAATGACTTTAAATCTTGCAGGTGAGACTCCTTGGCCACTTTCATCATTGAGTCTCTATAATGTTGTCCTTTTGAATGAGGTAATGGACAGAGTTATATTAATGAATGCCTTTATCCTTTGTGTAAAGTAATTTCTCATTCATCTTTCTTTTTATCCATCTTTTCCTATCACTCCTGACTCTTTTCTATTCTATATGAACGTAGAAATATCAATTTTCTATTGGTGTCTCCTCTAGTCTCTTCATCTGTCTGTTCCTGTTTATGCAATCCTATTGTTATTACAGAAATAGAGGTTTGCTCACTAAATTAAATGCAGATGCTTAATGATTTTTTTTAAGTGTCATTCTGATGGGGAGAGTCATGCAGAATCTGTTCTGCTCCTGGCTTTACAAAACATTGTTTATAAAACACTCAAAATTATCAGCAGACAATAATAAGACAGTGGATTAACTTGACACATTCATTTAAATGAAATGGGGTTTATCTATGGAAGACATTATTTGTGGCAAAGCTGACATTGCTATTAATTGTCCTCTTTACTACAATTACTGTCAGTCTTGAGAGAAAAAAAATATTTATGCTATAGGAGAAAATGGTAAACTGGATATCAGAAAATTGGCTATGGAAGGGCAAATAATGTTGGCATTATATTACTAAGATTAATCTGAAATTGTTTTTCTATTAACCCTTGAATGCAGAATCCTTACAGTGGAAGAAATATAACGTATGTAATATACACACTGCACAAACTAAATGTATTTGGATTTAATGGGTTCCAAACATTACATTATACAGCATTATGTTTAATTTCACTTTTTTTTTTCCTTTTCTGCTACTGAACCCTTTGTGGGTTATGCTTATAGCTGTCCACAAAGGTCCAGGACTGAGTGTTAATAGCAATGCTGACTACTGATTGGACAAAAAAAGCAAATTGGACACAGGCAGGTATAAGGTGTGGTCCTGGAACTCCTCGCTTTAGGAGGCCACCATCAAGTTTATTAGTGTGATTCTATGGAATGGGTCCACAAGCAAGTCCTGTATAATCAGAATGTAACCTGTTTAATGTGCTTAATTAAACACATTCTTTATATGTGGGTCCCTAATGAGTAACGCCTCAACCAGAAGATCTTTGGACAAGGGTTGCCTATAGGTAACTATATTTATTTATGTTTTACCTGGTTTGGTCAATCCTTTTAAGTCTGTGCCCCTCAGCACTGGAACTCCCGGCTGGACTATCTCAGTGCTAGTTAACTTTTTAGGTTCTTTTAACTTACCAAACAGCATTTGTTGGATCAGATACACAGAAGTATGAGCTATACACAGCCAGGAATCAAACCCTGGATGCTTGCTGCCTACATCCCTTTAACTTATAAAATATACTGAGAAATTCTTAGAATTAGAGAAATCTTTTTTTTTTTTAAGTCTAATTGCTAAGGCTGGCAACCTTGTAATTATCCATACTGGTACTTTTTTCTTTTCTTTTTAAGCGGTTCATTGATTGAAAAGTGCTATGGTGTACAGAGCAGTCAGGACACTGACTGCACACAGCAACATTCAGCTCTGTTAGTATCATAAAGAACAGATTACAAAAGCTGTAAGTAGCAGATTGTGATAAAATGTTGTTCAGCCTGGCAGCCCAGCAGCCGTTTTGGTGAGTCATTCTTTTACCTGAAAACATTTTCTATTAATTCCCGACTAACACATTGCTGCAGGTGACAGCTGATGACAGCCTACACTTGTAGTATTTGCCATAATTCTGCAAAACAAAAAAGGTTTTTGGGTCTGTCTCTTCCACAATTTATCATCATATATGTAAGGATGAGGAAATAGTTGATAGAACCAATCAGGGTTCTTTGTTTGATCATGTCTTAAGGTTAATCTAAGGCAGTTATTCCAACAGTGGCTACAGTAGATGGCATGTGTAACAAGTGAACAGTGCAGAACTGATTCAACTATTGTGGTGCTGCTTGTTAAGCAAACAGTGGCATGTAAAACAATATTGCATACATTTCTTTGGTACGATTATAGGGTGATCTTTGCAGCTGCTCAGGCTTTGACTAGTTCGCCTTGTAATGTTTAATATAATGCACAGCGAAAGTGCAGCTATGCACACACTAGCCACTTTTCAGGTACAACTGTTCAACTACTAGTTAACACTAAGATCTAGTGAACAGCAGTTCTCTGAATCTGTGTGGTGCTCTCCATCATTCTCCCTTTCAGACTTTCATTCGTGCAACCCACCTCCTCCCCATCTCCTTGTCATCCAAGTCACTCAGCGCTCCATCCAAGCCTCACTCTTCATCTTCACCATCATCAGCGCTTAGACTCTGGGGGTGCTAAATCCTATCACCGCTTAGTCCTGCCATGATGGGTCATCATCATGACATCAAGTAATTGCCAAATACATTGATTCATTTTTGTGTCTCAATAAATCATATGCAATGACATTGCTGAGATTGAGTTTTCACTTTCAACTGGTCAATTTTCAGCACAAAACAGCAATCGTATAACGTAAACCATGATCGTTTCCTAACTAAGTAGTTGTAAATGCTTACATCAGGCACCAGGCACATGTTAACCGGGTCTTCTGTCTGAGGAACCTGCCTTACGCCTCCTTGTTTAAACTCTGTATGTTTCTAAAACAGAGATGTTACCTCTTGGTGGTCAGGTGGTGACTTTTTTTTTTTTCTTTCACTCAAAAACTATTCTGGAAATGAAGTCTGTGCAGTTGGACAGTTTTAGAAGAAATGATTGCTGTTAAGTTTATTTTGTCCACTGGCCCCAAAGTTTTCAGCTTTCCAAAAAGTAGTGTCTCAGTGTAAACTGCTCTCTTCCTCACACCAAGGCAAGTTCTCTAGTGCTTACAATTGTGGTGGCTACCTCTTTTTAAACAGTGCTCACAGTGTTCTTTTAACAAAGAACACTGCATATTGATTTGACAGAGTTTTACACTGGATGCCCTTCCTCATCTCATCCCAGGATCAGACCAGGGACCTTCCAGTTATAAACCACTGCAATTTGAATAGATAAGTTTGTTGGAATGGGTAGTAATATGGGGGACATTGTTCATTAAAGGCACAAAACATTCCTTAGTTTGAGATAACATATCTTGATAATACTTTTGAAAAAAAAAAAAAAAAACCCAACCAACCAAACAAACAAACAAGCAAAAGAAACATCTGTGGTTCTTTTTGCTTAATAGAAATGTTTCTGTCTGGTGTCTTCAGATTATATTTGTACTTGCTACTGGAAATATATATATTTTTTGTTCCTGAAATTCACCTCCTTTAATCTAATATAATCCTGTCCTGCTTATCACAGTTATATGCCTTTTTTGTGCAGTAGGCTTATTTCAGAAAGTTGTTTTTTGCAAACTTGAGTTTAAGGTTTGTTAAAATGAACACGATTTACCATGACATAACACCAGAACAGATAAGGGGTTTAATCAGCCATCTTTTAAATGAGAGAAGCAGATTTTGTACAAGTTGCAAAGAAAAAAAGCCATGGTCCCTTCTTTTTAATATGGCACATCACATCCTGTTCAAAACACCTTGTGTCTGGTAATTTATTTCTCACACCTTTAATTAAAAATTCCAATCGCTCTGTTTCATAAAGATCATGCAAAGTTCACCACAGGCTTCAAAGCACGTATGTCCCCAATACCTCTAACTAATCTAAACTAATCAACAGGAGAATCATTTATGTCACGACTAGAGTCTGTTAAGAGATGATCTTCATTATCTCTCCATGAAATTAAGGTCTTATAAATAACTACTCACACATTTCTCTTCACATTCATTTATTATATGTAACGTGTCAGTGTGTTTATGTAATAGTTGAGCTAAATCAATCATCAGTCAAATGAAATAGCTGGTCCTCTGTGTCCACTTTAGCCACTGTGTGTAACATCAGACGTTAGCTTTGATAAATTAAATATACCTCTACAAGAAAAATACAGTCATTAACTTTGGATTTTTTAATAATAGGGCTCTGAACAAAAAGTGGGACTTGGAGGGCATTTCAGACTTCTGCTACAATAGCATGATGAGTCACACAAAACTCAATTTATACTCTATTTAAGTTCACCTAAACCATTCAGCTGCAATGTAGCTGGTATTACATCTTTGAAACAACTTCAGCTGGAGAAAAAAAAAACATGCACTTTAACAAGAACAGAGATTCACTTAGTACTTTGTTAAACACTGCAAGTCCTTGAAACATTGATTTTGTGTGTGTGTGTGTGTGTGTGTGTGTGTGTGTGTGTGTGTGTGTGTGTGTGTGTGTGTGTTGAATTCGTTTACAG
>VVHJ01006239.1:25342-53749 GCA_015107715.1 Tylochromis polylepis
CCCCCTCTTCAGGCGCTGCAAGTAATGTGAAAACAACACTCCAGGCTACATTTTCCATCACAGTAAACAGGAAGTTTTAATTTGGTTTTGTCAGAGTTTCAGGTTGAGCAGACTATTTCTTTTTAAAATCAGTGTCACACTCTGTTTACTGCCAATCTCCTGACACCCACATGAAAAGACCAGAAGTCTCAGCCAGGATATAATCCATTTTAAATATGTCACCCTGAAAACTACTGTCATGTCCCGTCGCCTTGCTTAGGCAGTCTTTGTTAGCGGATATACACAAGCTGTCAACTCCACCAGGAAGATGATATTTTCTTTTAAAGGACAAGGACACAAGAATAATGTCAAGTGCTAAGGTGACACATTCACATGGACAAGGCAAATCAGCAGTTATGAAGTGAATTTCAAATTAGGATAACAAAGGTCATCGGGATTACCAGGTCATTAAGGGTTAACCAATAGAAACCAGCAAAGTCAATAAAATATTTATTTTTGCAGTAATCTTCAAAAGTCTTGAGACACCCCTCATTTCTTTGTATTTTGCTAGGATAAATGTATTGATTTATTAAAATATCCATTCAGGCAAAAACTGAATTTGTGCAACGCTAACAAGTTGAAAGTCAATATTTGGTATGACCACATTTATCTTTTTAACACAGCCTGAACTCCATTAACCCAACTTTCTTGTAATTTCTTTAAGTAGTCTTCAAGAATAGTTCTGTAGGCTTTTTGAAGGACATTCAAAGCTCTCCTAGATGTTTGCTGCCTTTTGTTCTGCTCTCTGTCAAGATGATCCCACACTGCTTAAGTGATATTGAGGTCTGGGCTCTGGGGAGGCCAATCCATGATTGATAGTGTTCTAGTGTGTGCTCTTACCCATGTTACTGCATTGGCAGTGTGCATCTCTACTGATCTCCTCCATACACATTGATGACAGCTGACAGTCAAATTTGGATTTGTCACTCAATCAAACCTGTTGCCACTGATTTTTACTCCAGTTCTTTTGTAATTCGGCATACCTGATACCAGCTTTAGCAAACAACAGACAGATTAAGACCCAGATAGCTGTCCCAGGTCCTGTTTCGGGTCTTTTCTGTTTCTGAAGGATATGACTTTCAGATACATTTTATATGCTCTAGATAGATTTTTAGACCTGCCACTTTTTCTTTTGTGCTCCACGTGTCCGGTTTCCTTAATTTTTAGATATGTCAACATATGTCACATTTTTAGCTAATATATCTTTGTTCTATTCTTGTCACCTGGTTGGTGACATGAATAGAACAAGAATATGTTTACTATACTTCACAGCAATCCATCCGGTGGATGCTAAGATGCTTCATTTAAAAACACATATATAAGCCAAATGCTGGCACTAAGAGAAAAGTCAGGTCAACAAAGTCAGGATTCGTTCTGGGTGTAAGGCCATGAATATCTAAATATAGCCTGTCAGGTTCTCCAAAAGTTATGTATCAGTCTGATCCAGAGTGATACACCAACTGAGAAACTGATATTGAATGACCTAATGCCACCCCACTAGTGTGGCTAATTTTAAAATGATTAAGTAAATATAGAAAGACACATGATCACATACTACAGTACACAAAATCGTTGTCTGTGCATGTTGTTAGAGGTCCACAAACCTCTAAGATCAGACACTGAGCAACCAAACTTGGCACACAGGTACATCTTAGGCCCCTGAAGGCTCTTATCTATGTCAAATGTTATGATGTCATTGTGTTGCCTAGCAATCACCTAGCAAACAGGCTAAAATGATTTGGTGTTTTGGTTTTTTTTGTAATTTGTTTGGGGGGTTTTTGCATCTATGCACTTATAACACCTTATAAAGTGTCATAATGTTTTTATTTTACCACAATAACATCAAATTTATATCCACAAAACTTTCGTTGTGTATGATCCATTACAACGCCATCAGGGTGCACCTCACCATTTTAACAGTAACATTATGTTTATACTCTCAAAATCTGTATTAACACGTAATATATTAAAACCACCCAGCAATGGGCTAAAATTACACCTTTTTTTCATTGATGCAGCTGTAGGTCCTTAGAAATCTCATTTTTCAATTTACAGTCGGTTAACATTACAAACAGACCAAACAATACTGTTGCATCAGCATCTACCAGTAATATTAAGACACTTGCATTCCTGTTGTCTTTTACTATAGCAGATGGTGGCATAAGTGATGAACTGAGTTTGAACTGGATTTTTAGAACCTTTTTGATTTATTGCAGTGTTTTTTCAAGACATTTTGGGAAAAATCACAATAAACAACAAACGCATGATTATTTCCCACCCAAAAGCAGTACAGCTGATCTTAAACCCCACATGCAACATTAGGAAAGGAAACATTTATTATTGTATCAATATAAATTATCATTATAAATTAGTGATGAACAGCTGAAGTGTTACCACAGAGTTTATTTGTTGCTGAGATGGATTCCTTGAATTTATCTTAATTATCAATAAAATATAATATCATTTTATCAATAAAATGTCCTTTTTAACCATCTACTTAACAGAAAAGCAGATAATATGCTAAACAGTATGTTGTCATTGTAACACAAGTCACTCACTTCTAAAAGTCCAAGTAAATGGTATACTATCTGTAGACGAAGCAAGACTGTCAAGAATATCTGAAATTTTTGTATAAATCATGACTTAATTGGAAAGATAAATAAATATTTTTTTTGTTAAACTACTGATTGGAGGAGAGTTTATAAAAACTGAGGCATTAGTATCTCCAAACATGTTGGGATCGGTTGTATTTGCCAGTCTTCAGAGTCAGTGGGCAAATCTGTGTCTATGAAGATTATCTGCTTTCCTCTCCGCCTGGCTGGAGAATCCTGGAAGAAAACAGGCAGATAAAGGCATGGTGAGAGATTTTCTTTGGCTGCTATCAGCCGTCTCAGAGCTGCCGACCCCTGACAGACTGTCTGTGACATTGTAGACGATGAGAAGAAGGCCAGTTTACTACTGGTAGCTGAAATATAGGAACATTCTCATGCACAATTAGCTGTGCTGACCCTTCAAAAAGCCTGCAGCTGTCTTTTAAAACTCATATTCTTGAATTAATAAACAAGTAATCCATTGAAGTTTCGCTTTAATTTTTCATCTTCAGCTAATGTTGGTCAGAGACTTGCTTCTCAGCTCAAACATGAGGTTTGGCCAGAAGTATGTGGACAGCCATACTTTTCTCTACTTCACATCTGGGGTTCTGTTTTATAAATTGAGGCCCATTCGCTCCTATAAAGGAAATTTGTAATGCTGCTGTAAACAATGATAATTTAGTTAATAAAGTGATCCAACTTTGTGCCAACAGTTTTGGGAACTTTCCGACCTGTTTCAGCAAGACAGTTCCCCCATGAATGAAGCCAGATTCATAAATAAACGTGTTTGCCAGTTTTGAGTGGAACGTCGTGTCCACAGCCCCCGTCCAATGCTTTTCGCACAGAGAAAATCCCTGCAGGCAGCTTCCAAAATCTTGTGGAAAACCTTTCGCCAAAGAGCCTGGACAGTTTTAGCAGCAGATTAATATCCACAACTCTGGGGGAAAAAAATGGTAAACAAGCACAGATGGATTTGACTTTCAGGTGAACACTGGAAAAGAAAAATGCTGGAGGTGCTGTATCAAAGGATTCTTCATAGTGTGCTCTTTATAAACTGTATAAAGAACTGTTCAATAATAACAACAATAATCATGATAACAGATGTATGAGGATTGTGCTCATATAGTTTTTGACACGCAATGTCAAAGATGCAAGCTAATAAATATCTATGGACTTTTATTATGAAACATCCCAAAGGACAACCAGTTTAAATTAACTTTAATTTTCTGTTTCCCTTGTACAGAATACCAAACAGCCAGTACATCGCTGCTGTTGTTGTTGATGTTTGCAATAATTTTCCATGTTAAAACTTCAGCCAGCCTCTGCTTTTGTTATTCCATCTCTTCTCTCCCTGATTTAGAACACCTACACAGCACACCCACGTGGCTTGGGCAGGGCACAACAGCCGCAGTGCTTGGATATTGTGGTTTCTGTGTCCCGCCGAGAAAGTTGCAGCACAGACTGCCACTCAGCGCTAACACTAATTTTCTAAAACACGCACACACCCATAAAGTATAAATATAGCATCTGACTCAACCTGTCCAGCCCACACACACACAGAGGCATCGACACACACACGCCGCTTGACCCAAACAAAGGCTGAGAGGCCCACACTGACCCCATGTGGCGAGCTGCGACTACTGCAAGTAATTATTGTGTATTCTCACCAGAACCATTCAAGATCAATGCCTCACCATTTAGCACACATTTACAGAGATACAACTAGACAAATGTGAGTGTCCAGTTAGGGTAGGATGTAAAAGATATATAATAGCTCCATTTCCTCTCTTACCATGCACCAAAGAGAAATACTTTAGCTAATATCAGTGTGTGCAAAGTTGAGGTAAAAAAAATAAAAATAAAAATGAAGCAGCACCAAATATTTACTAAAAGACTATATCACAGACTGTAATTGTTGCAAGGTGCCAGTGTGACTTTTTAACTTTGCATGTCTTTGTTCTAGACAAAGATATGTTTGATATTCTTACAGGTGCCTCCTATTGTCATTCATGAACAATTGGAGACATTATCAATTCTGTACATAACCCTTCTAACATAGTGATTAAATACTGAGGATCCTCATATTAAACATGGTCAGAGTTTCAAGTAATAAGAGTCAGCATTCGTCCAGGTACGCTCAGGCTTCAAACTGCTCTCAACAGTTGGCCTCCAGCTGTTTTTTTCTGCTCTTGGCTTTGTGTGATGTTAGTGAGAGTGGATCTCCCTAATATGGTCACCTCAGGCACACAGCTCCCATCCACCTGCTCCAACTCTGAAAGTTTGTTCACTGCTTATGTCACTCTTTAATTCGCCACAGTGACCGACAGCTGGCTACACTAGCAGGTGGTTAACAAAGTTGGCATTAAACCCTACAAACCCGAACTGCTTCAAGGAGAAGTATTTTGTTTAAAAACAAATCTCAGAATGCGGCTCAATTTTCAGCTAGGCTAATGCTAAAAGATGAAGATGTATAAAAAGTTTTGTAGACAAGTGAATAGCTGAAGGTGTAATTAGCTTTATGTCGCTGAAATGATGTGTTGTATTAATATTCAGGCCGAATGGCTTGTAACCACTGTTTCATGCAAGACGAACAGCATATTTAAATTTAACCAAGCAGCTCGTATAAGCTGATTTTAATGTGGTAAAAGTGATCATGAGCACTTGGCAACAGCAGAAAAGCATTATACTTGTAACTCTGTATTTTCAGTCCAGTCAGCGTTTCAGAAAATTTCCCTCACCTTTTAAAAGGGACATATGTAGACACTGTTTTATATAGCTTGTGATTAAAAGACAAAATCCACTGTTTTATACCACAATTAGCAGGTAATGAGCATTAA
The DNA here is from genome assembly GCA_015107715.1 of Tylochromis polylepis. NCBI lineage: Eukaryota > Metazoa > Chordata > Actinopteri > Cichliformes > Cichlidae > Tylochromis > Tylochromis polylepis. The sequence goes on from VVHJ01006239.1 coordinate 30,810, forward strand.
TATTTACCAAATGGAAACATTCCACTATCATCTTCATTTTTGTGGATGTTTGCGTTTTTCACTCTCATCTTCTGGGTCGGATTCTCAGAAGCTGCTGATTCAAGAATGCTTAATTATGTTTTCTAGGAGGTTTACAGTTTGTTTTATGACTCTACAAGAACCAACTTCTGTTTGCAGAAACAAAGGTAGCCAAGTGCTGACTTCAAGGAAAGGTGGCATTAAAGGAAGAGGACAGTGGATTAACTGAGGAGTTGCACCAAGACCCTCGTGCAAACCTACTCCGGTAGAGTCCAAGAATAAAAACACAGAGCTAGAAATGAGGTCCACTTTAACCTAATTTGAGAAAATACAACTCAGTAAAATTTTCTGATAGTATCAATAAAACTGAACATTAAAACCCCAATGAATGTAGGATTTACTGAAAGACTTACACTAGTTTACACTAGTTACCTACCTGTACCAAAGAAAACAGTCTACTTCTATTAGGTCTAATTCATACAGGATTGTACAAAGAAATCTTACCAATAATTGATGCAATTTTAAACATGATCACAGTACAATATGTACTATAGGCTTTCGAGATAGCTGTAATTAAACCACTACTATAAAAAGCCTTTACTTGACCCAGCTGTTTTTGCTAATTATAGACCAGTCTCCAACCTTCCTCTTATTTCAAAAATTCTTAAATTGCAGTTGTAAAAAATTTAACTGATCAATCACAGATGATTTTTTTCTGAGTTGCAGTCTTGATTTATAGTTCATCATAGCTAAGAAACAGCTCTCATGAATGTTACAAATCTTCTTGTGGCCTCTGACAGTTGACTTGTCTCTGTGCTTGTCCTGTGAGATCTCAGTGCAGCATTTGATACAGTATCACTGACCACAGTATTTTACTATTAGGATACATTAAAGGAAATGCACTGTCTTCACACACTAAAGTTAATTATGGAGTTCCACAGGGTCCTGTGCTGGGCCAATATTATTTACATCAAACATGCTTCCCTTAGGCAATATTTGCTTTCTTGCATTATTTAAGATTTATGATCTTGCATTATCTCTAAAATCAGAAACATTATATGTCCCAGAGTGATGCTGAAAAACTAGTTCACACATTCATTGCTCTTTGGCTTTTATTTTAATTTATTAGTATCAGATCTTTTTAAAAGTGACCTGAAAAGACTTTTGTTAATCCAAAACGCTATAAGGAGAGTACTGACAAGGCCTAGAAAGAGAGAGCACATTTCTTCCACATTGGCTTATCTTCTTTAATTCAGAATCATATTTAAAATCCTTCTCCTCACATACAAAATCTTGAATAATCCTGTCATATCTTAAACACCTAATAGTACCATATTATCCTAACAGATCACTTTGCAGGCTTACTGTAGTTTTAAAGTAGAATGGGAGGCAGAGCCTTCAGCTTTTAGGACCCTCTCCAAAAGGAATCAGATCCCAGTTTGGATTTGGGAGACAGACATCCTCTCTACTTCTAAGAATAGACTAAAAACTTTCCTTTTGATAAAGCTTATGGTTAGGGCTGGATCAGGTGACCCTGAGCCACTACTGCCGCTGTGGGACTTTGTGTGGTGCCCGGCACACTTCTTCTCCTCTCACCTTATTTCACTCCCCACATGTTTACATACCACTGCAGCGTATCATTACAGTTTTGTCTTCTCTCCAGTCACAGCAGATGGCTGTGACTGGTTGTAACAGAAAGGTTATAGAGAAAACTGTAACAGGTTTCTTCCTGTTAAAATGGAGTCTTTCCTTCACAGCTTCACAAAGTGGTTACTCAAAGGGTTTTTTTATTGTTGGGTTTTCTCCAGAAATTTGTATACTCTCTTACTTATAATACAAAATGCATTGAGGTGACAGTTGTTGCGATTTGGCGTTATATAAATAAACTGGAATTAAACTGAAAAATCTGAATTGGACAGAAATTGTAGACATGTCTCAAATGGTAACTGTGGACTTTAACCTTAGTATTCTTCACTTTTCTCAGTAACATCAAACACAATATGCTTCTCTCTCTTTATATGTACACCTGTGTTTGTCGAGTTAGCAAATTATTAATTTTTTTCTTGAACTCAAACTGGATTTGCATCCTCCACAAAGCACTCGCAGTCTGTCATCTTTGTCCTTCCTTTCTGTAGTTTGGTTGCGATTTGCATCTTTTTCACTGGACTTTTTAAAGCCAGCCTGTCTACATCACAGATCACAAAAAAGACCTGCATTAAATATTAAAATAAGCAGCTGCTACATAGTATTGATGGAAACTTTAGTACTGTCAGCAAAGGGTTCTGATAAGTACACATATTACCAGGTAAAAGAAAAGTAGAAATTATACAAATGTCCCTTATTTTGAATTTAAGCTCCTTATAACTCAATTCACAAACATACTCGCAAGTGTGATAGACATAAAAAATTTTACTATTTTTTTTAAGTACTGTGTACCTACTCAAAAACTAAAGCTACAGTTTTAATGTTTTTCTTCCTGGTTTTGGAATTTGTCCTTTTAAAGATTGCATTACGTTAAAAACTCAACTTTATGAAAGTTTCGAGATTGACTTGCACATCCTATATAATATTTAAAAAATAATTTTCCTTATTGCGGCGTATTAATAATGCTTCATTTTCTTTTGCTTCTTGCAAAAAAGAAGGGGACTACAATCAAACCTACATGTTACTCCTTGGTGACCCATCGTAGTTCACTCTTGGCGTTTTGTATCTCTGAAAGGTTAACAGCAGGCCCAGGTAGCTTCACTGCTCCTGGCAATTTCTTCTCCTCTGGTGATTGGGCTGCAGCAATTGGAGGTGAAGGATCCTGATTTAAAAAAAAGAAACTGTGTGTGAGGGGTTGGCAACATTACTTTAACTTATATTTTAAAGAGAAACTTCATTTTCTTTCTTTTTTTACTGTTACAATGAACTGACGTCATCATCTAATACGGGCACAGATTGCCCATGAAGCATGGAGTACAGACACTAGAGGCTGCCTCTTAAGCTGTCTATTCATAAGAATGTGGGTCTTTAGGGTAGGCCTTAAAGGGACAGCAGCAAAAACTACCTGTTTCTGACAGAGGATAAACTGAGGAGCCTCATAGAAGGCCAATATAAGATAAGGGTCAAATAGGAATAAAAATATGAAGCTAGAAATTAGTCAATTAAATGTCAATTAAAGGTAGGTCTCAGGAAATCTTATATTACACTATATTGTGTTATAAAGTGATCACAAAATAAAATCTGATCAAAATAGGTAAACAAAGTTAAGGAAATGTTTCTTTTATTACCATGCCACACACTACAGCATTTATAGCCCAAGTTAATTTGCAAAGCCATTCCCTAGATTGGCCTTTTAAATATGTAAAACTCAGCAACACTTACACAGTAGTTAGTAAGAAACTCCAACTGTACAATAAAAGCTTACATTAGAAACACAAACATGGAATCAAGCCAAACTAGTAAATGTTTGCTTTTACGTTCTAGTTTCAAGACTATAGTAAAATGAATTTGTATCCATTTTCAGCTCATTTGGGTCAGGAAAATTCAAGTTGTGGTCATGCGTATGTTGAATTTACAATTTAAATGTCACCACAATGTAAATAAAAAGCATCAGCTCCACAAGCTGACAAGTCATCCCACTCTCATGTGTGTCTGTCTCTGTTTGCCCATTGACATTAAGCTGTGGGCAGAGTGGGGATGAGGAAAATGCAGACCAAGTGGACTGGGTGTGAAATGCGTTATCTCACCTCTTCTGTTTCTACTGTGTCCTCTCTCCTCTTGACAGGATGTCCCGCCCCTGGACGCAGAGCTCCCATCGGGATGTTCAAATTAGCCTGAATGACAGCGATAACAGCCAATGAGACCCTTTCAACACTTAATGAATACTCACCTGTCTGGGTCCGTTTGTGTGTGTGTGTGTGTGTGTGTGTATATGTGTGCGGGCTCCTGCTGTTTCCTCAAAACCCAATGTTTTGATTATGGCCACTGCTTCCTCGTTATCATCATGTCCCTAAAAAGGGATTTGTGTTTTTATGAAAATTTGGAGACACATGCTTGAACATACACACACACACACACACACACACACACACACGTACACACACACACAAACAACAGCAACTTGCCTGCTAACTCGATGTTCTACTGCTGCCTGCCCCAACGTCCTACCACCAGGATTTGATGTGTTTTGTATTTGTACTGTAATGTATTGTATATAAGCTCATATTGTACAGCTGTACAGAGTGGGAGTGTGATGTGTGTCACCGATGTTAGTGGATGTTGTTCTATGAAAGAGTTATATATTTTAAAGACGTTAAGGTTTTGAGATTGTGAGGAAAGTTCGGGAAGGTAAATCGCCTCATTCGCAGCATGTTTGCTGAAGTTTGTATCACTGTAATGTTGCTTTGGCTGGAATCGTTTGCTGTCTTTATGCTTGGCGTGCCGTCAGCAATCATGTCCTTGCACACCACTGGCACAACCCAAAGATTAAAGGAATATTTCACCCCAGAATGAAAATTCAGTCATTGCGCTTCATTTTCAAGAAGACAAAAGCCCACATGCTGTAATTCAATCTGAGCCTCCCATGCATAGGAAAAAAATGTTAATTGCAGCTCAGGCTTTTATTTTTCCACCAGCTGTTAAAAGGTCATAAAGTTTGAGAGCAAACCAGAAGATTTACCTGATTTATTTGGATATGAAAATGCCTAGTTGATCCCCATAAACCATCTCAGTTTCAGTTTTATCTATGTAGTTTTATTTATGTATTTGACAATAATAATAATGTTAAATGTCCACTGGTATAAGCTTTTCCCCCCTGATTTCCCGTGACAGTAAACTTAACAGCTTTAGACATTTGGGCAAAGGAGACCAAGCATGCATATCTCAGTAACCCAATTTTCTCTCTAATTTTTAAAGAAAAATAACACAACTATCAATGATTCAAATAATTATTCATAGTACTCCCAGTAATTTGATGAAAGAAAGTAATACAACATGAAGTGACATAAGGTCAGCTAACTAAACTGAGCACCCACAAAATATGGGGACTGAAATTTTAAGGCATTTGGCCAGCTGAAAAACCATTATAGCAACTCACATTTAGCTTTTTAGACTAATGAACTGAGGTTTAGATAAACATAAATTTAAGTACTTGCTTGGATTACAGGACGTGGTTAAAATTAGTTTCAAACAACACCAAATGTGGCACACTAAACAATTTAACTACGCTGATACAACACTAGTTTTACATAGACAAGCCACTTAACTTTACAAATTACTTTTGAGGACACGCTACAGTTCAGTCTTTTAACTGTGCAGATTTTATTCAAGGCATCCGCTGATTTCCTAAAACCCTAGAGAACTCTTTAAAATTACCTGGTCACGTACGAGTCTTTCATTCATTCCTAATGAAGTTTAGATGTAAGATATTTTCTACTCATCATTTTAATAATTTTAATAGTCTTAGCAATAACCAGGCAAGAAAACTTGATGCTCACCCTGGTGAACTGCACGTTTTGTAGGGGCACAGCTGTTGCATAAAGTACAGTGTATGCGTGAACTTTCTCCAAACAGCTTATGTAACACACTTCAAATATTTTTTTTTAATCCAAACAACTGCAACAAAGCTCCAAACCTCTACTTATTTATCATCATTACCCTTACTGCTAACCACATCCACATATACAGTATGTGAAGAAGAAGTGTGAGAGAAGCTGTCTGAGACGATATATTTATAGACCCTATAAAGTCAACACTAGCTGTGAATCTGGGAAGAGGCTGAGACTGAACTACAGTATACCTCCGCATTTTGATTGATTCTGTTAATGTTTTTTGAAGGTGACCTAATCCTTTAAGCTCGCCTGCTGACTAGCCGTTGTTATAACTTTTTGTGAACATGAAAGGAAAGCCTAGATAAGAAGATAGCTTAGTATCTGACAGGTAAATGGTAGAAAAAGAGACTCACTGACTAATCATGTTGAGAGAAAAACGAACAAACAAACATACAAAGCGCTCAATAACCAGACTTGATTTTTTTTTTCTTGTTACTGCCACGTTCTAGTAGCCATTATGTCTGTATTATCTAGGAATATGTTAAATTGAATTGCCATGCTGATGTTTGTGAAAGTTTAAGACTTTAACTACAGATTTGACTTAATTTACTTGACCGTCAACTGTTTTCAAAAGCATAACAACTGAATTCCCTCACACAGCCTCTGGTTTCCATTTCTTGCGTACGTGTTTTTAAAGTTGCTTTCTTGGTCGAACTGTTGCTGCTCTCTGAAGCAGCTGTAAACAGAGTCTGTTGTGAAAACCTGCTTTCGCTGATGCTCAGCTGACTTATTACTTTACCCCTATAATATTGTCACATTTGCACTGGCCTTCTGATTCGACATCATCTTCTTCCTTTTTGTCAATATACAGTGCCTACTGCATACATGGTTGCCAATGCTCCCGAATCTCTGGCAACCCCTGAGGCTGAAAAATTAGGCCAACATGGAACGTGAAGGTCCCACGGCCACTTGAGGGTGGCTTCTAAAGTGATTCAGTCCCTCATAGACTTACATGTTAAACATGGTCAACTTTAGGGCACAAATAAATGTGTGCACCCTGGTACAGAAAACTCTGGTGTGGTAGTTTGGGTCTTTAGAACTAATTCAGCCCTTCATAAGAGTTGTACAGGGTTTTTTTTTTTATTTGTTTGCTTTTTCAAGTAATTCTGATATTACTGGTATAGGTAGCATGCCATCAGCAATCATAGATAGGCAACCAGATGCTTTCTGCAAGCCTTCACCTGATCTCCATTAATTTAAGTCACTGACATAGACCTATCCACTGCATTTGTGTTGTCTGTGCCTTCAAAGGATTTTAAAGGAATAATGTGGTCCACTGTGTGTGGTACAACAAATCTGTTTGGTGAGTGAAATCTTAGTACTTTGTTAGTGTCTTATTTAACAGTAATTAGCAGGTAATCATGTCTGTGTACAGCTTATGAGGGAAGCTTGCTTTTGAGGCATTTTTTAACACAGATATCTGACAAATATTATAGTTTGCTATGTTGTTAATCGTATTAATGGCCCAGTCAAGAAGTCTGTGTTTCAGTTTTTGTTAAGTTAAATTCTAGTGTTATATTTAGTACGTTACTTGTATGCACCAGTGCAGCCTATGGTTGCAGCTTGAAGCTAACTATCCCTGCAATCAATGTGGCCACTTCTTACTCCAAAAACATAATTTGGCATTGTGTTTTTGTATACTTTCTCTTTCCAGTGTTTGCTATCCCTGTTTTACTCCACTGTGTCTGACAAAAAGGCAACAAAGGCTCCTAAAAGAACCCAGATTTTAAAGGAAAAAACATGACCAACAATGCAGTAGTTCACTAGGGATTCTTTCTCTGTAACTATGCCTGATAGGCCACCTATCAAGGCCTTTGTCTGTATTGTGCTTCTTCTGTAATAATGCAAAATTTCTCTATTGGATTATTAAAGTTCATTTTAGCTGTCTTTATTCACCAAAACCCAGATTATGTTTAATTTCCAACCTTTTATTCTTATTTGCAAACTGATTTTGACTACAATGACAATTGTATGACCACCATCTTTACATGACTATCTTCCATGCATGTCTCGGCTCTTCCCAAAATCTTTGCTACTTGACATTGAATTGGCAACAGGTTGCAAACAGGCATCCTGAAAGTTCTAGACTTGTCTAACACACTAAGAGGCGTCTAAGGAAAATAAATTTTGTTTTTAAAAAACATCATCTGATGGAATAATAAAGGGTATTTAGACAGTAATTAATAAAAGGAAAGCAATAGCTGTCTGAAAAACTTCTAATAACCACGGAATGCTTTTGAAAATGTTTGAAGCTAAGGCAAGTAAAAGATTTATTATTGATGAGCTAAAACGTGCAAAGCTACTGACACTGAAGTTTAAAGAGGTTTTTATTATCCAAATATTTATAATGTGAAGTCACACTGCTTTTTTTCTTTGTAATAAACTGATGATGGACTCTTTGGTGGAAACTGAACTGTGAACTTCATGTTTGTACTGTTAATTAAAAAAAAAACTGTTCTGATGCCTATCCCATGGTTAGACGTGAAAACGAGCACAATGAGAAGTGAGCTGATGGAGGAAACACACAGAAAGCCACCAACACAAAGAAACAGCTCTACATATGTTCGCCTTGCTAAAACCCTGCACTAACAAAGCCTTGATAATGTATATGCACAGTCTGAACTCAGCATTTGCCTTCATGAATAAATACTTTAATGTGGAAACCTGAATTTGTCTTTATTGAGGAGCAGGAAGAGTTACTATGCATTTCAGTTGTCTTACATTCTGCCTTCACTTTAGTAAAGTTAATATCATGCAGGATGTAACACACAACCTTTAGAAGCCACATCCACCTTACTGTACGCACAGATAAAAAAAACAAAAAAACCCAAACTTTTACCTGAAGGGCCTTAACGTTGGTCGAAGGCTTGGACATAATCCCCCTGGTGAGTCCGCTGACCTGCAGGAAGCATAGATCACAGACATTCAGGTGTGTTGGATCTTTGTTCTGTGTATTTGTGAGCGTGTGTATGCATGTTGGGGGCACTGGTACTCAGTTCCTGTGCTTTTCAAGGCCGGGATACCATTTCAGTTGCTTAGCGACTCTTGGGGAGTGAAGCAGGTAGAGGCTAACTGTTTTCTGAATCATTCATGAAAGGGAGACAGAGTGACTGTCAATATAAAAGAACCTCAATTTCACTTTTGGGAGGACTTTTGGATTGATGTAAAGGTATATGTTATGCAGGCTAAATAGAAAAATTACTTCTTATTTTTGACTTCGTGTCTAGCACCTGAAATGGGCAATAAAGAAAGCGACTTTCTTCAGGAAACAACCCTATAGGTATTTTGTTCAAGTTAAAATAACCTATAGGGTTATCTAATGGTTAACAACCTCGAATGTCAAATTTCTTCTTGGACATGCTGTAGTTTGGTAATGTAACGTGGTACACAGCAGTCTTTGATAAAGGTTAATTTTGTACAGTTCTTATTGCTATAAAGTTGTGGCTAAAGAGGATAAGTCTTCAAAATGCCAGTGTGCTGCTTCACCACCTTTACTGTTATGAACTTTTTCAGCCAACTGTATTCATAACACCAGGAGAACCTACGAAAGAAACAGCAGTGTTCCGTCGGGGCAAGCAAGGCATGCATTGGTTGTTTAGTGAAATCTAAAAATAGATATCAATTAAAATGTAGGAAAGTGAAAGTAATCGTGCTTCTTTCATCTCAAACAGTGTTTTGTGTCATAAGCTTCTTATTGTGTGTTTGCACTATCTTTTAAATTACTGCCATCTTGTGGCCACAGCCGTCACTGCGTCTGTAGCGGCAGGATTAACTCTGCTTGCCTCAAATTCCACTGATATCTACAGAGCAGACATTATCAAAGTCAAGAGTGCTGTAGCCCACTTAAAAAAAAACAAAATCCATTGGGGCCACCAAATCGTATGCAAAGTGGTGAAGCCAATGTGTGACCCACCTACCACTGGGACACAGACTGCAATATAGAGCGGTAAGGGTAGTGAGTAATATCAAAAACTAGCCACCACCTATTACCAGTTTTAATATAAAATTATTTATTTATATAAAAACTGAAATAAAATTCACTTTGTATATAAATAATTAAATATATAAATATGTAATTGTACACACTGAGTAATTTCAAACTGAATATTTATTACTGCAGCCTACCTGCAGTACCTTCTTGGCCCACCAGGGGCTGACATTTTGGGACTCCCTGCTACAGGGCATCTTGAGTTCATGGATATGTCCATGTCCTGTTAACAGTGGTTTAACCCTGAGGTCATCATCTCTGCTTGCATTTCTGTAAAAGTCACTGGATGCCACTAGAAACAATGTATGCCTATATCATAATCAGTTAAATTAAGAAAAATCAAAGTCTAAAACTAAGAAAGTACCCTGAGTGTGGTTAACACTAGCAGTACTAACACTAATTGTTTAATTTTCCCATGTAGGTCAGGGTCTATATGCTTGTACAGAACAAGGTTTTGCTCCTGTCAAGTAGTTATGCATCCATTTACTCCAAAGCAGCCCTCCTAGAACTATCAGCAGCATAGACAGTTGCACCAAGTTGTGATGGTCTGACTGTGTAACCTTCCACTGAAATGGTGCTGTACTTTGATGTCATTACTAATTCACAAACTAGTATTATTTGTTCACTAACAATTGGTCCACTAATATTTCACGTCCTCCGAAGTAACTCCTATTAGAAAAAACAGAGGTGTCACTAAAGCCTGTTTAGATGGGGTGAAACTGAGCACTCTGGTAATCTAGGAAGTGAAGCTTACTAGCACATGTTTAATGTTGTATAAGGGAGCATTTTAACCCAGATGATGGCTTTCCAAACCAAATATGGTTGAAGTCAGAAGTAAACTAAACCAAAACTTCTTAACCCAACCAAACAGCAATTGAAAATAAAACTTTAGTCTCCTTGTCAAAGATCAAAAGTCTGTCTTTGTTTCCTCGACCCAACAATCTCCTAACATTGACATTCGTTCTTGAAGTAGAAACACTTCTGTGTGTCTTTTAAGGATCACTTACATGGGTCTTTTCAAAAGGAACAAAAGTGTCTCTCACCCCTTTGCCGTTATTTTTTACTTGCTCCCCCCTTTTAGCTATAAATAAACAACAAATCCACACAAAGCAACAAGTGGTTAACTATCATTAAAGTTTCCATGGCCTTTTATCTTATCTGCTAGTAGCTAAGAGGGCCAGAAGTCCACTGGTTTCTCCAACGTTTTTTGTACAACAAAACGAAGGAAGGAAAAAGCTTTTCTGTCCTTGAGAGTAAAAGCCTGGAGACTGCTGAAATACACAGTACACACATTTCCACTACGTGATGATATTAATGTTGGCTGCCGGTAGCAGCCGCCTCGGTGACGCCACACTGCAGAGTCTGAAAAGCCCTTTCACTTTGCACACTCATGTCAGTCATGCAAAGAGGCACAGGTGGATATATTATTTATGCTTTCTGGTTTTCAAACCAGATGCAACACGTTGGCATGTCAGTTTATTTCATGAAACCTGCAAAAAAGTCTGTATGCCTGCATGTTGTTGCTTGAACATCAATAAAACTTTAAAGAGGTGCAGCTGTGCATATAAGTTTGTGTGACATTGATTACAGATATGAAACACAATAACAGTTTAAAACTCATGTGTGAAATACCAACATAAATTATGCATAATCAGAATCCGAATACTTTAATAATCCCTAAGGAAATTATGTTAAAACAATAAAACAAGTCATATAAAACAATTCATTCTAACTTTAAATAAAATTCTTTACTTTCTTGCCAAGAACTTAACAGAAAGATCAAAGCCGCTCTCAAATCTGTACGCTTAATATTTAATAGGAGATGATTGGCTTAGCATAAAGTCTGATTCTGCAAGGTTTAAACATTTTGAGGTTTCATGGACTTTAGACTTTCATGGCTGGGAACCTAAGTATTGCCAGTGTTTGCTAAGGTAAGCTGATCTTGGGACACTGACCTAAGAGTTATATCTTGTATCCCATTGAAATCCGGAAAAACTGAGCTTTCCCAAAATAATCAGTTAGATAAGGTTTGATTTTACCTTATCATTTTATTTCCCAAGTTGCTGGATGTTGATTTGTTAAGAATAAATGTAGCACTTGCACATCAATTACTGTATAACCGAACTCAATAAAGAATTTGGCTTAATTTTTTCACTGCCATACTCTGAGTTTTCCTTAGAAACTTACATATTAATCCTTTAAAAAGCCACAGAAAGCTGAATGACTTTGACAGTAATGCCATCAACCGACATTCCAATAAAAACACACCACATGAACATAACATTATGTAAAGCAGACTGAACTTACCAGTTGATGAAACAACCCCTTCCTCTGATGTTTGCTTTTTTACAGCCACTGCTTTTGTTTATTTGACTCCTCACGCACTGTTGGCCTGTCTTCTCTCCATCTCTTTCTCTTCCTTTCTTTTTTCTCCTTCTCTCTGCCCTCTCTCTCTTTCACACTCACTAACTCTCTCTCTTTGCCTTGTAAGTGGTAGGAGGATTCCTCTCATATCTGGGATTTGTTCTCACTATAAATAGACGAGTGATACACAGAAGGGACCTGCTTTCTATCTACGCTCACATTAACACACACAGCGACGGACCAAAACACAGTCAAACAGAAGCACTGAGCATTGGAAACAGCTTAATTTGCATAGATTTTAAAGGGTTCTCTTTTTAAACTACATTTACAAGACTAGTCATGAGCGGCAAAACACATTTAACTCCAAGACCATAGTGACCTCAACACTTTTTAAAAATGTATTAATCTGTAATTTGAAGTTAGTATTAATCCACATTTCCAAAACTCTTCAAATACTGAAATAATATCCAAAAGTTTTTGAAAATTTTAAGCACAGACCACTGAAATGCAGCGCCGTCTGTATATATGATATTTACATACATATTTTCAAGATTTTAAGCTACAGTGAGATCAAGTGAGCAAACACTTGTACAAAGTAAAACATATAAATGTGAAATATTTGTAAACTTAAAAAAAAAAAAGATTTTTCTCGTACCTGAATCAGGTGCAAACATCATTTAAAAACCTGACGGTTTAACCATGAACCAATCAAACACAACATTGCCAGCTTCTGTTATGGCTGCTTTTATGATATTCCCTGATGTCAACATGAACTTAAGTTATATTTACAGGGAAATGGTGTGAAAAAGAAATGTACCTTCAGGGCATTTCAGCATGAATCAGAAGCTCTCATATATTGTATTCATTGATGTGTCTACTATGTTTTGATAAACGTTTCAAATGTTCTGACTGACAAAAAAATAAGAAAAACTTTAGGACCAAACTTCATTAAAAAAAAATTATGATCCAGCTTGTTTGCCAATATTTATGATGACTTGTTCCCTAATTTCAAATTGTTTTTAAGGTTTTAAACTTGCAATTTCAGCAAAACGCTCCAGTTAATTGAATGATTTCACTGAAGGACAAATTCATTCAAAAATTGAAACATTTAAGCATGAAACATGAAACTGTCTGAGAGATTATCGGATATTCAGAATCTAGCAGTGATTCATTCATAATGAGAAGTGAGGTCACTGATTTAAGCATCTGGATTTTTTTTTTTTTTATCTACTCATGTAGCAAAATGTTCCAAAGAGTAAAATAATTTCACTGCAGAACCAACCTTCTTTCAGAAAATAAAGCATTTTAGTAATAAAACTGAAAACTATCTGTTTATATGATATTCAGAGATGAGATGTATGGTAATTTTTAGCTCTTCATCAAACCCTGACACTTGAGTCCCGAAAACACCCTTCCTAATCTCAGTGACTAAAATGGGACTGGCCTATTTCTACCCTGACACACACAAACACACAGAAAGAAGCAGTCATGCTGGTATATCTGCGTTTATACACTGATGTACAACCAGAAGCCCAGAGGAGACCTGTGATCCCACAGAGTTAAAGGTGCGCAGATGGCAATGAATGAGTGTGTGCTTTCTTACCTCCTGGTGTGCGTAGCTGCTCTGCCTTGCCTGTGCTCTCTCTGAGGTCCTCTTCGGCTACCTGACCTGTTTCCGCTTGTCCTGATTGGCTTGCCGAGACAAGAAACTCCTCCCAGAGTGGAACCCGACCCAGCATCAGAGAAGTAAAATGAGTTTCAGCCTCTCTGTGCGTCTGTGTCTGTGTGTGTGTGTGTGTTTGTCTTTATTACATTGTGGGGACAAGGACCTGTCAGCACAATCATAGGGTGGGGACCACAATAATTATGGGGACCAAAACCCTGGTTGCCATGAAAATAACTTTTACATTTAATCTAATTTTGTTTAATTACTAAATACCTGACAAGTTCCCAGAAGGCGGTTCCTAGTCTGGTCTGGTAACTCTACTTTGTCTGACTGATCATTTGAAGTGGCAACTTGGTTTAGGTCTTTTCTGAGATACTGCCTGATTTTTTTTTCAGTGTTGTACGACCACCAGAAAAGTTGGATCCCACGATGCATGTGTTGGTCAGGTGGCCCTACAATGTAACAAAGACAATGATAGGTGTGCGTGTGTTTATGTGTGTGCGCTTCTATATGTTTGAAGTCATTATGATACATTCCACCTAGCTTTCTCTCAGGATGTCTTCTTCAAATGAGGCTGTTCACATTTATTGCAGCAAAGCACAGTGATCATCAGGCTTGTTACACTGATCTGCTGTGTGCCCAGGTAGTAAAATGAAGAGGCTCGAAGTGAAAGCTTGTTATATATTTCAAACTATGCAAATGCAACCCACACACACACACAGGTCTCAACTGTCGGGAAGGACAGTCTTTGTCGATTACAGATAAACACTTCATCCTGAATGTGTTTATTGTGTTGTAGCAGAGATCGGGTTAGTGGAGTGGAGGGAAAATCCAAGGTATAACATTTCTCAACATGATCTGATTAATTGCAAATTGGCTGTATAAAGTACAAAGATCGAACATGACTGAATCTTGCGGTGCAGGAGAAAGTCAAATAACTTTTTACGGATATGTAACGATGAGGTTTTTGTCAAGTTGGTTTTTCCCCCTTGATACAGCAGTCATTAAAGGTTCTACAGTATTGTGAAAAAGAACGTAGACTCAAAGGATTTAATAGCTTGTAGAGAATTTTGGCCCACTGTTTTGTTTCAGTTATTCGAGGTTTGTGGGGATTTGATTATGCCCAACTCTCTTAATAGTCACCACAGCATTTCAATCGGGTTGTGGTCTGAACTTTGACTGGGCCATTGCAACACCTCAATTCTTTTCTTTTTCAGCCATTCTGTTGAAGGTTTGCTGCTATGCTATGCTGGTTCGTGCTGTTGCATGCAACCAAAGGATGCTATTGCATGAACCAGTTTCTGCCAAGCTGTGCCAGCTGCACAGCTACAGCTTGGCAAATTAGAGTCTAGAATACATTTATGTTCGACTCAATTGCTGCAAGATGTCCACTTCCTTTGGTTGCAACAAAACCCACATATCATCACCCTTCCACAACTGTGCTTGTCAGTTGGTATGAGGTGGTCGTGCTGATATACTGTGTTTGGTTTTCACTAAACGTGGTCCTGTGCATTATGGAAAAATATCTCCACTTCGTTTAAAGGACATCTGAAATCTGGTGGTTTGTTGTAAATGCAACCTTGCAACCAAGTCATGCAGGTGTGTTATTTTTCAAAATTCTTCTGCTTTTATAGAGGTGCTTACACTCACTTCCTCTGGATTGTACTTAATTTTCCAAAGAACTGCATAGATTCCTGAGAAAACATTATTTTTCACAAATCTATAATTGAAAGACTTTGAGCAGTATTATAGCAAAAACAAAAACAAAAAAACAACTAGTGGCAGAGCACTGGGGTCCAAAAAATAAAGTCATATTTCCTTTGTGTGTTATAATTTAAGTTTCTGTATTTTTTTATTTTGGTAGCTGGTCCAGCCATTTACTTACTAGATGCAAGTCCCTCACTTTTAAACTGTTGACCAGCCACATGCTTACGAAGGCCATTAAGTTCAACACGGCAATGTAAAAGCAAGATGGCAAACACTGAAAAAAACAAAGATAAATGAAAAAACAAACAAATTCTACGGGTGGTAACTGCAGCATCTAACAAATATTCAATGTATCACAGAGAGCTAAATGCATTTGGGTGTTGCTTTTGGCACTCTGGTTATAAATGTAGCATGAAGGAAGTGAAAAGGTGTGGCTGATGTGCTCATTTGTTTTGGTCTGTGTTGTGGCTCTGAAGTCGTTTATGTTGTATATCACCTTTGAAACAAAGAAACCCTGTGGAAAAGTATCATCATTCCATAATGGGAATACTGTAGAGCTCAATCTATCATTTATTTCCCTTGAAAACACCATCAAACTTATTCTTTATTTTCTCCATTGAAAACATTTACCTTGTTAGAAATCTAGAATTACGTTCCCGCAATAATCCAGACTCTGTTAATATTTTTTTTAAATTGTGAAAAGTTTAAATGTTGTTTAAAAGACATATGCTAGTCTAGTGTAAGGTTCAAAGTCTGGCAAGCCAAGGTGGCTCATGTTATTTACATAGTCCTGAGGAATATGTAAATATCCTTAGGACTAACCTAGAAATGCTAAAAGGGAGTTTATTTCACAGGCAAATAATGAAAAAGGGAATGTCACAAATAATATAATCTGTCTGTCTGTGGATAAAATAAATATACCATGGTGTGTATAATCGGTATCACTAAGCGCACAACCACAAACTGTTGCTGCAGGGCCAAAAAGGAGATGAATGTGGCTGTGGCTAAGTTTTCTATTACTTACTTTAAGAGTAAAACCTCATAAAGTAGGAGGTGCACTGAAATTGGGGTTTAACCTTTTAGAGGGGGATTATTGCACCCAAATAGACAGTTTTCATCTGCAGCTGTGTCCTCATGAAGCTCAAATAACACAGTTATTCTGGAAGGCTGAAAGCTCTGTAGGAACTGATGTACAGCAACATGCTGGCCTTTATCCACAAGCAGTTTTATGTTCCCTTGCTCACATTTAAGGCTTAATGAGTCAGACTGGAAGCTTATTTT
Source organism: Tylochromis polylepis (assembly GCA_015107715.1). Taxonomy (NCBI): domain Eukaryota; kingdom Metazoa; phylum Chordata; class Actinopteri; order Cichliformes; family Cichlidae; genus Tylochromis; species Tylochromis polylepis. The sequence goes on from VVHJ01006239.1 coordinate 47,428, forward strand.
CTTGTTGCGCCTGACTCTGGCAATCCACATTTATTGGTTTCCTTTTACCCCCCTTGACCTTTTGGCGGGATGAAATCTAATATCCAAAAACAAACTTTAATTTTTGTGCCTGCAGCTGAGCCAACTGATTATGCAGTTTTCTGTTTTAAGGGTTACAGCTATTTCAGGTGTACCTTTAGATCTTCTTTTGCCAAGCTCTCTAAGAGTTAGGTACAATGACAGACAAGCATAAGTATAAATAATCAAAGAAGTTAATTTATTTAAGTCATAGCAGAAAAAAACCAAACAAACAGTGAAATGCATTATTTGCTGCTGAAAATACTTGGGCACAGGTGTCTTTATAAGGAAAATAAAACAAATGTTGAGTTAAATAAGGTCATTTTAAGGTTCATTTAAGAGGGGTTTGATATGATAAAGCAAATTAATGCTAAGTACTGCTTTAAAATATTAATTTCACCTTTTTCAACTGCTTTTTGGAGGCAGAATACTACTCTGTGTCCTATAAATAGTAAGCAGAAACAGGGACATTCCACTGTGAAAATTTTTTTTTTTTTAATTTAAATCTAAAAGTTCTCTGTATCAATTTCTGCCATTTAATTTATTTCTTTTTATATGTAAGTATTATAATGATGTTTTTACTTCTTTATTATTAGTTAGAATTTGTAAATTTTTCTAAATATTTTATACTTTTACTGCAAATGTAATATTTTTGTTTTCAATTTTTTAATTAATAATTTGTAAAAACTACTCAGAATGAAAGGTGAGGTGCTGCAGTTGAACACTTGATGGCGCAATAACGGCAGGAACAAAAGACAACGTAGAAGAAGAAGAAGAAGAGGAAGAGGTTTGTCGCGCAGTGCTGACGCTTCTTTCGGTTCACAGCATTCCTGAGAACAAACCTTTCTGTCTGTTTAAAGTTCACCGTAAATGACGGCATTTTATGGTAGCGTTGGACGCTAATGACGGCGGCCAGCTGCGTGACAAACGGCGGGTAGAGGGCGTGATGAAGGCGGCGCGGTGTGGAGTCCTGTAACGGCTGCACCATGATCCCCGTGTCCCTGCTGGTGTTTGTGATGGCAGGCTGGTGTGCCGTCTATCTGGCGGACACGCTGCTCAGGGTGAATATTTGCCTTCTTGTTTTTTTTTTTTTTACCTGCTCAGCAGACTGTCAGCTGACGCACGTAAATGGATTTAACATTAGAAGAGGTTTGAGCTGTGAACACTCGTGTAAACAGGCCACAGCAGCCCTGGAACCGCTGGAAACCCCGCTATTAAACACATTAACGACCATTTCTTCACAATGTCTGTCCATAAGATGCGTTTAATGCTTAAAGTGAGCAGAAAATGTAGGAAATCTGAGACCCTATCTGTCTTTAAATCCTATCAGAATAAGCTATAAGTGAGTACCTGCAGTAGTATATAGTATAGAGTATAACTCAGGATTTCCATGTATCCTGGAAAACCTGGAAACCTGGAGATCTGCTCTCCAACCCTTAAAATGCCGTGGAATCACAAAACACAAGTAAACAAGGAAGAAGAGAGTCCAAAGGTGCAGTGCAAAATCATATTAATTTCAAGTAAAAACAAAGAGGAAAGGCCCATTCATAATAAAACAGCAGGGAATATTTATAGCATTATTGGTGTTGCAGCACATTCAATGATTAGTGAGGAAAAATGGAAAGAGAATTTGTTATTAACCTATTTTTTAAAACTGAGACATCTATTAGGCCATCTGTCCACTCATTAGTTTTCATTAACTGCCTATCCTAATTAGTGTTGCAGGCCTGCTGGATCCTATCCGAGCTATTATAGTCATATATTATGACTTTAAAAAAACAATACCTGGGTGAACAAGTTGGAATTTATGTTGGATTTTCTCGACTCAACACAGGGTCAAAAGTATACTTACAGGTACTAAATATTTACATACGACCCCACAAAGATTTGGTTAAATGTCCCTTAGCAAGTCTAAATTGAACCAGACACTTTGACTAGCCAAAGGTATATCCCCATGTACAAATATGTAACTGTACATCTTGTCAGGTCTAATAGATACAGAAGAGTCAGTGAATGAGGTCTGTAATATCAACATCCGCTTGTGGCATGATTTCAGCTGCATTTTGAACAGTGTGCAGATGAGTTAATGAAGACTGTGAAAGCAATTTTAATATTCAGCACAGTTTAAATCCCAGTTTCCAATTTGAGAAGCCTTCGTGTTATTTATAAAACATAAAAACGTATTTCCTACCAAATTAGAGGGAGTCTGCATCTCATTTCTGAGCTGCTTTGTGTGTAAACTATTTTATTCTGTCTCCTCCTTTTCTTACAATGATGAAGCATTTAATTGCTTTTATCATTACATGCATCGGTGGGCACCTTTTAACATTGTAACCCCTTGTAACTTATATATAGGTAGAAATAAATAGTGTAAAATTCTCCTCCTGAATGGGGGGGGGGCTTCCATATGCAGAACCTTTTCCGATTACAGCTGTTTGAGTGATTGAGGTCTGGGCATTGGAAATGTGTGGACACTGAAAGCTCTCACAGAAGAATAACTCCAGTTAGATGTGTTTTTTTTTAAATGCGGATGTGCTCGTGCGTTGACTTTGTCTCCGTCCTGCAGTCGTCGGTGACGCATCGGATCAGCTATGAGTCGTGGCTCGCCAGTCGTGGCCTGATGTTGTCTCCTTTTCACGTGAGATGGCAAACCACCATGTTCAACCGACTGTTTGCATACTGCGCCCGCATCAACCCCCGGGCTCTCTACATGTGGTACGGATTCTGTATATATAATCCACTCAGCTGTTCCTGTAGTCTTTCTGAACTTTAATTGAGTGCAGTTGGTCTCAAAAAATGGTTGAACATGTGTATGTTGTGACACATGAGCCTAAACTAAGATTTACAAATGTGTACAATGATTTGATTCAGGTGCTAGTGGAAAACTGGGACATCTGAGCTTCCTGTGAATTCCTGTGTTTTTCAAATAAAACAGAGGTTTGTTTTTATTTTTGGGTTTTTTTTTTCCCGAATAAACAGAACAGCTCATCACTCCTCGACTACAAAACATACATTTGCAAGTTACAGATACAGCTACAGTAACCAGTAAAAGTTCATATATGACTTAAATAAGATGCTGCTGCTGCTGAGTTTATTCTGACTAATCTCTTGTAAATTTTGAATGCTGATATAATCAGAGTTACCTGGGATGACTACATCAAGGCTACTATATGGAATCTGTGGCTGATAAATGTAGATTTTCTAGTCGTGGGGTGATGAGCTGCTTTGTTTATTTAAAAGGAAAAAAAAAAAGTCAGTTTTATTTGAAAAGCATAGGAATCCAAAAGACGCCCAGATATCCCAGTTTTCCATTTCCTAAATTTCTTGTAAATGAGGTGCTGTTCCTTTAAGTACAAAAGAGTTTCTCTGGTCTTTAGAGGACTTACTTTTGACTTTGATAGTTGCTGGTTTGGCTAAAAGCTTTCCTCAGTCTTCCTTTTCCATTATAAAAGCATTTGGCTATTTAATAACATTTTCAAAAAATGTCTTTTCTGCATTAAATGGATTCAGAAAAGCTGTTTACTTTCACTGGACATAAATTTGTTTCCTGGAAGAAAAAAGTTTTAGAGGGTTACATTTTAATTGCCAACTGACTCTGCACTGACTTCCTATAAGCAGACGTATGACAACCGAGCCTTAAAAGCTGAAGTTGGCAGCAAAAGTAAAAAAATAAATGGCTTGAGATGTTAGCGGACATCTTTCCTTCTGCAGATGTCCGCTGTCTTTCTAAAGACTAAATGGACAGATAGACATGCATTATACATGCTGAAAGTAAGTCGATTTTTGACTTTTCAGCAAGCAAGCAAGTAACATTTGTTTACAAAGCACTTCTCAATAACTTAAACTGCACAGCTCTTCACAATATGTGTTGACCCAGGGTGATATCTAAAACCTGCAGAAGACTGGCCCTCGAGGCCGGGAGTTAGACACCCCTGCTTTAAAGGTATCAGAAATGTCCACAGGGCCACGTGGACGTAAAAGTTGACTAATAGAGAGAGGCATCGGACTGTTCAGAGATTTGAAAGTGGTCACACGAATTTTAATTTGAAGCCTAAGCTTTAATTGGAAGCCAATGTGAAGCCAGGACCATTTAGAGGACCTGATGAGAAGCCTCACAGCAGCATTCTGGACTGTTTGTAGGCGATTCAGGGATGATTTGGTCTGGATTGTAGGATTTAAACTCTACTCTCAAAGGCGAAGGTCCTAACTCTATCTGTGGCTGGCCAAAGAATACTATTAGTATGGAACTGACTTGGTGTGGCTTTTCTGAGTTTCTCAATTCCGGGTGTTTTTTCCGTCGTGTAGATTTAATAATCTTTAATTTTTTTCATTTTTTACATTTATAAATGTTTATAAAGTACAGTAAAATTGCACTTGTTGAAATGACTTGCATCCCATCTGTGTTTCCCAGGTTTAACAGTGGTCTAGTGTTTGGTATCACTGCCATGTTGGGGTCAGTAATGCTGCTGATAAGGACGCTGCAGCAGACAATCGCTCAGATGACCACAGACAACCCACGGATTGGAGATCAGCAGGCCCTGCAGGTGGTGGTAGGTTGATTTTAATGAGATTTTTATAAATGATTACATCAGCTGAATGAAAATGGCAAGTATTCAGCAGATTTAAATCTGTGAGGGTTTGTTTCTCTTTTCTGTGTGTAACTGGATAAAAACGTCCTTCAGAGTTCATCATAAGTGTGTGAAATTCAAATGTCCGTGCCATTTTACCAAAAAAAAAAAAGACCCCTGCTTTTCAGAAGTGTATTTCCCTGCTCACTTCTTATTCATTATGGTGTCAAATAACTGTGCATTAATGTGAGCCCTATCCCCAGTGGAGCTCTGTAGGTGATTCATGGGAAGCTAGTAGCAGGCCATTTATATCCAAGAATTCAGCCTGGAGAAGCAAAAAAATTCTCAATGCAGCCAGAAGGAGAAAAAAAAAATGCAGTCCACACAGAAAACCGCATGCTTCAGCAAAACACCAAGCAATTAACATGAAGAAGGAAGCAAAAAAACCAAAACAAAACAATGTGTTGATACAAATTAGGGTTTTTATTTGGCAAATCTGCAGGTCAAGATATTACACTGTGGGTTAGTTGGTTCTCCATTTTTATGATAAAACTAGGGCCGTCAATGTTAACGCGCGTTAATCCCTCATCACGATTAATGTGATCAAAATTTTTAACGCAATTAACCTATCTGGAGCGCAGAATGACTCAAAATCCCTGAAATGTCTCTGTCAGTGCATTTCGGGCAGTTAGTCCATTCTGCGCTCCAGATGAGTTAATTGCGTTAAAGATTTTGATCGCGTTAATCGTGATGAGGGATTAACGTGCGTTAACGCATTAACGTTGACAGCCCTAGATAAAACTAACCATAAATGCTGATTTTTAACTCTGTGAGTTATGTTTTATATTCATGTCTCAGTCAGTTTCTTTTCTTTTCTTTTTTTTCTGTCTCTGGTGTGTCTTTAGGTCCCCGGCGTTAATCTACCCACAAGCCAGCTGGCCTACTTCTTCATCGCCCTGCTGCTCAGTGGAGTTATACATGAGCTAGGCCACGCTGTGGCAGCACTGAGGTAATAACCACACCATACCATAGTGCAGCATGTCAACAGAGCATCCAGCATGATGAAGAGCATCAATAGGTTAACCCTTTATTTTTTGGGGGGGACATATATTTAACTCCAGAAAGGGGAAAGAATACAAAGACTCTAATACTACAAGTCTATTTACAAGGAGAACTTTGTAAATGTATGTTAGACTTTATCACAAAGGAAAGTTTGAAGCCTGGTCTTAAAAGTAGAGAGGACGTCTGTCTCTTGAAGCCAAACTGGGAGCTGGTTCCACAGGAGAGGAGCCTGATTTATAATCTTGTCCCTTGATAACCTTTAAGGATTAAGATAAAGGATTTATCTGAATCAGAGAGAAAGGAGAAAGGTGGGACAATCTGCCTGCAGACATGAGCCAAATATAGAGCCCTTCGCCTTTTATTCTGTTTTAAGTAGAATGTGTTTCTGCTGCTTTAGTATTTAAATCTGACCTTAAAACTTACCGATTTGATAAAATTAGAGTGGCTTAGACTTTCAGGTGCATTATAAGGTGCAGTAACAGTACAGTGGAAGTTAAATGTGTTTTGTGTATTAATCTCATGCTTTGATGTCAAAGTCAAAACCACAAGCTGCTGATGATTTCCTTTAATTGGGCGTTGCATTACTTGCTCACTTTGTGTGATTTTGATGAGCCCCCCCCCCCCCCCCCCCAAAA
>VVHJ01006241.1:7565-19928 GCA_015107715.1 Tylochromis polylepis
CCCCCCCTTGAGATAAATGTATATTTTATCTCCATGTTGGTTTATTGTGGCGTCTTTATTTGTTGTTGTGATTTGATGCTATATAAATAAAACTGAATTGAATCTTCTGCAGACCGTCCACCAGCAGTGATAAAACTGGTGTATACTGATGGCTGAACTCCTGCATTCAAGGACTTTATCTTCAAAGCCTCTGTAATTCAATCAGGATTCAGTGTGACGCTTTAAATAATGTATTTGCTGAAACAGAGGAGTGGGTTATGCGCCCAGAAGTGCTTTGAAGAGTTTTTAGTGATGATTGTTTTTCCCCCCTAACTGTATCGTAATTTGAATATGCCCTACCTCCCAAGGGCCACCCTGGGTATTGACAATAGTACTGTCATTCAGAAGTGTCACATAATTAATATTTTTTTCTGCTAACCAGCCCCCCACCCCCGCAAGAAAAAGAACTTAACACTTTCTAATCAGTAGGGGGCAGTATCTCTGTGATTTAATGCAAGAGTGGGGTTATTCGTTGTGTCTAAGCTACATGTTTTTCTGACGGTTTTCACATAAAAATAAAGAAAACGAACTTTATTCCTGAATCACAACACTTAATTTTTTTTTACATTCATGCTGTAACACGTTGAACAGATGGGTTTGATGTTTGATATTTGTCATTATAGAAAGATACAACACAATTTCATTTGGTGACTATCAACTGATGGGAAAGGATGAAAGCATCTTTTCGAATAAATAAAAGTAATAATAAGAAAAACTACAAAACGGCAATAAAAGCTTTATACAAACAACAGGAAAACATCCAAATAATGTCTTATTTATTCATAGCTGAAAATTTTAGCTTTAGCTGGGCAAAAACAATTTAAAGGACTAAACATTAATGAACTGAAAGTGAAAGAGACCACATCTTGAATATTACTTTTGATTATATCATAATAATTATTCTAATTAACTGCGGACGAGGTGGTTGGATAACAGTTAATGTGATCAGTGGAAGCTTAGATGCTAATGGTTAATAGAATTAACAGTGCTCCTGCAGGCAGAAGCTGTGATTGGTGTTGCTGTTGTCTGATTTACAGCCCCAAAAACAACAAGCGGACCTGAAAGAAAGTGCATAAACAACAACAGGTCGAGTGTAAACAGTCAACATTTGTTTTGAGCATTCTTTGAATTTGTGTGTCTGTCTCCTTGAGAAATGATCTGTCCAAATGGAGAGGTGTGAGAGCTACTCTGTTTTACCTTGCTAATGAGACCAGCAGTGGGAATGACGAAGACCCAAAATGTTGTAACTTGATTTTTACCAAACGGAAGACATTCATGCAGGAATCAGACTTCAAAAGTATTATGTTGTTTAAAAAATCCATTAATCTTTACTTTCTAAGTTTACATGCATTTATTATAACAGCAGTGGGGCAAAGGCAGTCATATTTCCAGTAATTTCTACAAGAGCTGCTCATACATACAGGCCAGACTATACAGACTTTTTCTTTTTTTTGCTCTTAAGACTCTGTGCTTCTGAAAATTCAGATTTAAAATGGGCCAAGTCTCAGTTTTGGTATGAGTATGTTTGTATCAGAACAGGGGGAAAAAGATTAAAAGTTAAAAAATAACAAAAATCTTCCTTTGCAGGCTTGCACTGCTTGAACTTTCCAAACCACAAACGTCACCGTGCTCTGTATTGTCCGGACTGATGATCTCACAGGCTTCACCGCAGGCACACACAGCTCATGCTTGCTGTGGGGTCTCTGCCTTTAGGCTGATCTTCAGCAGGTGGAATTCAGATTAAGTTCAGGCCATTGGTGTGGCCTGCTAAAGGTATTTCACCTCTTCACCCTTAACCCTGAACATTTACACCAGTTCCATTCATACATGTCTGTGTTTGATGATGTATGAAGATTTGCTGGTTCATAAGCTGTTCTTCGTCAGTTTAATGAGCTATTATTCCAAAATCCACTGGTACACATGTTTTTGAACTGCTGGCTGTTTTTTCTGTTTGAGACTTACCAGCTGTTTTCCATCTCATGGTGGTTCCTCTGATTTGGGGTTATGAACTTTTCTCTCAGTCGTTAAAATTTTGCCTCCATCGTGGACATCATTACTGGCTTGCTGGTTAGTTGTAATGGAGTTCTTATTGCACATTCTCAGCCCTTATCTAACCCAGCTATTGATTATGGCAAACCTACAGCTTTTAATACCATTGTATTAAAAGCTGTAGGTTTACAGTGTTTACTATTGATTTCATGAATCTGAGATATCTTGTAGATGACCTTTGAACTGATCTGATATGGACAAAAAAGAAGGAAATTACACCAACTTTCTTAATTGGTGCTAAAAATTCTGGCGCCAGCACCTGCATTACAAATCTGCTGGGTCCAAAGTTGGAAGCACCAATGTCAGTGGCTTCTGTAAGAAATTCATCAATGGTTGGCAGATGCAGCTCCCTTCACCATGATTTCCTTACTACAGAAATGACTCCAAATATAATCAATTTTCTAACCTGTTGAAATGCAGGATGGTACTATCAAAGGCACCAGGGAAAAACTGTCCTGCAACAGGTAACAGTGACAGGATGGAGATTAACACTTAACTTCATTTCTGCATCTTCTAGTTCTCTGTTCAGGACTTCCTCACAGGTTTATATGGAAACAAATCTTGTGGCAGTACATTAAAAATCAAACCCTGCCCTTCTACTGTGTATGTGTTGTTACAGCCAGGCTCAAAGAGGGTGAGAGACAACATGAGCAGCTCATGTGTATATATGAAGAAACACGACGTGCATGCAGTAACAGAGCTGGTCAGAGAGTCACTGACAGACTGCAGGGAAGAGGGAGTGTCTATAGGTGAGCACACCTGGCCCAGGTGTAGCTCATGCAGGTTATAACCCTGCAATCAGCTCCATCCAGGCAAAGCACAGCACAAAAATAGAGTTATGTAGAGCAAGGATGGCCTTGGGGTCATTACCTCTAGGCCATCTTTTGCATCTTGCAAATGATGTTTTAAACAACATGAGGACACAGCTGCATGCATCTGGCTGCACACAGAGTTTATGTCTCAAGTGTCTGAATTATGTCTACTATCTGAAGGCAGAGAGAGAGAATAAAGCAATACCGCAAGATTCAAATCTAATCAACATGGAATCAAACAAGTGTGAGAGGGTATGTTTTAAAAAGTGAAAATGTTTGTATTTGAGGGGTGAGGAGACAAAATAGAGACAGGAGGTCGAGGAGGAAAGTGTCCTAAATTAACAGCACAGTCTCAAGATTTCACACCGATGTCCTAAACTGTTTTATCACTCACACTGAATCTAAGTAGCAGCTGTCTGAAGATGTCATAAACCAACATGCTGCTTCTGTCCATCTGCAAAAAGAAACATACTGCCCTCTCTGTCTGAAAATAACGTCTTGCGGTTCGACTTCTGTTCTCGCTTCACATTTCATTAAAAAATTAATGAGTTAATGTCACAAATATTTTGTTTTTCTCATTGCCTTATCAGAAAACTAAGCTAGTGCAAAGTTTAATCACAGCAGGTCACACAACAGTGTAGAGATAAAACTGAAAGCAAAATGCTAAATGCTGACTTGTTCCAGGATCTTTGTTTTTTTTTTTACCATCATACGTTTCATTTTTGATCGTTTGAGGACTACTTTTACTCTTTCTGGCCTTTTGTTGTTAGCGCTTCATAATAAAGCTTTCAACTCTTTGCTCTCAGACTGCAGGCTAAAAGAAGAATGGGAGGCAGAACCTTTAGCTTTCTGTGGAACCATCTCCCAGTTTGGATTCGGGAGACAATCAATTTTTCCTTTTGAGGTTGTGCTAAAAACATTAAATTTTAGATAAAGCATACAGTTAGGGCTAAATCAAGGGACCTGGCTGCCACTCTGCATTTAACCATTAGCAATTAATTTTAATCTTTGGCTCTTTCCAGTCTGTCTTTCATCCTTTCTCCCTCCCCTCATCCCCATTAAATCCCCTTTTCTTCCTGTTAAGAGGATGTTCTTCTGTCCCACTGTTGCCAAGTGTTTGCTTATAGTGGCTTGTTTGATTGTTGGGGTTTTCTCTGTAATATCTTTATCTTGCAATATAATGCACCTTGAGGAAACAGTTGTGATTTGCAGCTATACAAATAACAGTGAATTGAACTGAACTTTAGGTGAAATTTCACAATATGTAGTTCTTCTAAATTTAGGGTGTTCTAATTATCATTTACTATGAAATACTTATGGAATAACAATGAACTTTTAAAGAGAGACTTTTAAATGAAAATAATTTTTTTTATCTAATGAAAAAAAGTCGATACAAACTACAGTGTAAGATTGCAAATAATATTTGTCTTTCTTACATTATTATTACACATTACCGTTAGGAGCGCTGGTTGTATACTGAAGTGCTACTCATTTATTTATTTATTTAAAAACTTTGACTTATCACAATAGTGATCAGTTGTCAGTGATTTTGTGCATTTAAACTCATCAGGTCCCAGCAGGCTTTCATCTGGAAAAAGAAATCTTAACTCAAGGTCCACCTTTTAGCCTTTTTCCGGGGCTTTCAGATTCATGACTTTGTTTCTCAGTGTATGGATGTATAGTTCTTTGGTCAACTTAAAATGAACTGTGTCCTGTCAACCATCTTAGTCTGCTTGGTAATGTCCTAAAGAGGAAAACAAACCAAATCTTCAGAAATCAGCATTAAGTTGAATAATCTCGAGTGACTGCAGTGAGTCCGTACTTCGGTTTGATTCGATTTGAATGCATGTGACCTGTAAAATAATGTGTATCAGACTAACTACCAAGATGTAGGCTCATTTAAATGGTAAATAGACTGATTCTTATATAGCGCTTTTCTTCTCCCCCGCAGCACTCAAAGTGCTTTATACATTATGCCTCATTCACCCATTCATGCAAGCACTTTTTCTAGCAGACTGGAGCAGCCAGGAATCAAACTACCAACCTTCCAATTAGTAGATGACCTGCTAATTGGACTTGGTCTTAGGTGTTTTTTTAATGTAAATATTTTCATTGTCACCTTTAGCATAAGTCTGGGGTTTTTATTTTATATTATTAGATGTTAGCGGTGCGATGGTCTGTACACCAGTTCTGGCCCTTTTATGTCCTCACAAAGACAGGCACGAAGTGTGTGTTTGTGCTGGAAAAACTGTGCACCAAGTGTTTACACTGGATGATCTGAATGTGCGTTGTATAATGTGAGTCCTGCTGTTTTTCATTCATGTGTCTGCGTACTTGCAGGAGCTCATGTATGTACCTGCTGGAACGTGTGACTGTACCGATCTCTGTTTTTTTTCAAGTGTGTGAATCTGCATGTGTCTGTGTGAGTGAAGACAGCATATGGACAGTGCCCTCCTTCCTGTTGGAGGGGAACAACGTGGCTCTCTGTGAACCACAGCTTGAACTCTGACCTCTTAGGATCACACACACAAAGAAAGACACACACACACACATACAAACTCGGATACCTTCACACACGTATGCAGATATACATCCACTGTCATCCAGCCAGCCAGCTGTCCTCATTGACTTTTAGAGTCCCACACAGAGGCAGGAGGAGAGAGGAGGTGAGAGTGACAGTCAGGCCCACAGACTCAATTGTTTTCTCAGGCTGTGAGAGAGTGACTGTGACTTTTTTAAACCCACGTGTCACCCAGCAGGGAGACCAATACATCAGCAGAGCCTATTTTCCTATTTTACACAACTCTAGGACTCTGTGGTGTCACCAGTTTGGAGGAAAGTAAATGTCCTTACACAGCTGTAAACAATCACATGTACTGCCTGCAATTTGCCTGCGGTGAACCAAAAGACTTCCCTTTAACTTTTATGAAATTTTAAAGGTGACACTTTTTTTCTTTCTGTGTTGACTGCCAGTAGTTTATATATATAATATATAATAGATATAAAGGCCTCTGAATACCATTGTTGGGGAAACTACTTTACATTCTTTGGCAAACTACTAACTGCAGTCATGTGAAAGAGACGTTTTCACATGACCAAGTGCGGCTTTAGTGCTTCCTTTACTAAAGGAAACTAAAGGTACTTAACAATTAGTCAGTTGCTTGGTCTTGCCAAGTATGATAAACAAGATTCAAATGTTATTTTTCTTCATTTAAGAACTTAAATTGTTTGTTAAAAAGTACTTTACTTATATTGAAAACATGAATATAGTTGAACTACCAGAAAGGCACTGGAAAATTAAGTTAAGCTATTAATTTAATTTCCCGCTGTACTGCACAGCAATGCCAGCTGCCCAGTGTGTGAATGTTTAAAACTGTTACAGTGTTTTTCAATTTGTAACTGGATGAGATGATGGTGGAGAGGCATACTGGACACTGAACAAACTTTTGTTTGTTGGTTGTTTTGTGATCTTTTGTCATCTTTGTCGTTATTCTGGTGCCCTTTTCGGTTTCTTGAGGTCCTGGTCTATGACATTGTGATTATGTTTTCTCTGAGTTTTCAGCCGTATACATTTTTATTTGCATATCATTGAGCATAATAAGTATTTGATCCCAAAGCAAAACATCACTTAGTGCTTGGTGGAGAAAACGTTTTTAGCACGCATAGCGGTAAGATGTTCACCAGTTTTGCAAATATCTCAGGAGGGATTTTGGTCCACTTTTCTTTACAGAAAGTCTCTAAATCCTTTAGATTTCTGCAGCCTGGCAATATGAAGCTCCAGCTACACAGATTTTCTACAGGACTGAGTTTTGGAGACTGGCTAGGCCACTCCATGACCTTAATGTGCTTCTTCTTTAGCCAATCCTTTGTTGCCTTGGTGGTATGTTTTGGGTCATTGTCATACTTGAAGACCCATCCACAACCCATCAATTCAGTGTTCTTACCGAGGAAAGGAGGCTCTCATCCAAGATTTTGTGTTACATGGGCCCTCATTGAGGTGAAGTCATCCTGTACCCTTAGCAGAAGAACAGCCCAAAGCGTAATGTCTCCACTCCCATGCTTGACTGTGAGGATGGTGTTTTTTGGGTCATACTCAGCATTTCTCTTCCTCCTTGCAACACCCTGGGTCATGTTGATGCCAGAGAGCTCAATTTTGATTTCATCTGACCATAGCACTTTCTCCCAAGTCATCTCTGAATCATCTAGATCAGGGGTGTCAAACATTAGGCCCAGGGGCCAGAACTGGCCTAGCAAAGACTTCAATCTGCCCACTGGACCTCTTTGGAAAATTGATTGACTTGTTGTAATCTGTGTACCACATGGGAATGGCTAATCTGTGCGAACTGGAGTGAACAAACTTGTAAATTCAACAGGGGATCAAATGACGATTTCTCACACTGTGTAAATCAGCCACTTGGTATTATTTCACACACACATATATGTAAATACATCAGTTTTTAATTATGGAAGCTTGTTTTCTTAAGTTAAAGTTAAAGTTTTGGGTTGTTATCTCAAAAGTTTGACTTGATAACTGGAGAAAAAGACTTATGCATAGCAAAAAAAAAAAGAAAAAAAGAGGGGGGATTTCAGAGTTGGAAATAAGGTTATACATTTTATTTTCTGAACTTGTTTTTTTTTTTTTAAAGTTTATTGTTCAGATAGAGCTTCCTAAACAAACACAGCTTTGTGCAGGAGCTGCTTTTTGCTGTTTTCGTGGCATTATTTGTTCTTTGCGCTCCAAATCCAAACAAAAATATCTGCAGCAGAGAGCCAAGATTCTTAAAAACACCTCAAACACCTGCGATCACAACCCTCTAACCTCATTTGGCATTTATATAAACCCGTAGTTTCCTTTCCAAAATGGAATGGGTGTTTCCAATTTCATTCACTCTGAAGATGGTGAAACATGTGTTCTTGCTGGTTAAAAACAGAGGCTTAAAGAGGACATGAACATATAAAAAGATCAGCTTTTAACATTTCAGATTTAGCCCCATCTGTTTGGAAGGGTGAGGGTGGTTTGAAAGTGCGATCACACTAAAACTTGACCAGTGACTCTATTTTAGTCACAGTGGCCTTTGAGTTTTATAAAACTTTCCTTAAAAGCATCTTTTTTGAGGAACCTGAAATCTTATTTCTATATGCTATCAATGTTTAGTAATAAGATGATGATGTTGTTTGAAATAATTATCTGATAATCTCTGGACAATTCAATTTAAAAATATAGCACAAACATCATTAACTGTGCTAAATATTACAATAAATCATATTACCTAATACCTACTTAAAGATTTGGCCTGTAAAACCCAAATACCCTCACAGATCTCCAGATGTCCTGGATTCCTTCCACTTTCTTATTTATGTGATCTTTAAAGGATACAGACACAAAGAAATAGTGATCACACCTCCTTCTTCCTGCTGCTTTTATATGATCATCTAAATGTCTTTGCGGTGAAAAGTGCCTACAATTAGAAGACACAAAGAAAGAAAGAAAAAAGCAGTGAATGTAACAAAGAGGGAGAAAAAAGGAAAGAAGTGAGGTGAGAGGAGAGGAGAGTGGACAAGAAAAGAGGAGGTGAGGAGGAGCATAGCAGCAGCTGGCAGGTGTCAGGAGTCACAAAGGGCCATCTGTCCATCGAGTACCATCTCTACACACACACACACGCACGCGCGCGCTACGTTAAACTTTCCTCCTCACAACCTGAAACAACAAAGCTTTTTCTTCATTTCTTGTCTTGACGGATTTCATCATAGCTTAAAAATTGAACGTGTAGAAATTCCTGCCCTCTGGATGATTGAGTCTGTGTTTACAGTAAAATGCATGTTTTGAATACCAGTCTTGTATAGTTTTTGGCTTTGGCACCACAGGTCTCCACCCCGTCAGAGTCAGACTGCCAGTTGGGAGAAAGAAGCATGATGATGAAAAAAACAGGCAATGTGGCAAAAACAGGACCTTTCCTATCTACACATGTGGTAAAGCCTCTTCTACTCTGAACTCTGAAAAGTCAAACATCTCAGCTATTTACCAAGAAAGACTTGTATGTGGGCATAGACACACACGGTGCTGACCCCTGACCTTTCACCTCAAATGATCTCTCCCTTGGGAGATTTTAAGAGTGTGAGGAACGCTGGGCGAACACATGTTAAAAACCTCATGCATGCAACAGCTACTGTCTCAAGGCAGAGTTCACAGGGACAGTGTGAGGGCGCTTCAAGGATATGAACATCTCTTCACCTGTTTTGTAGTTTACAGTGATGTGTGCTACAAGCAAAAACATAAATGGGGCTATATTTTTAATTAAATCCTTAAGTAAATCACAATAAAAAAAACAAAAAAAACAAACACCTGTTCAATTACATGGCATCAACTGAATTTAAGCATGCAGACATCATTAAGATCAGAATCAGAATACTTGAATTATCCCTAAGGAAATTATGTGAAGATCAAGTTCAAATCAAGTATCTGAATGGTGACGAACGGTGGTTTAAGTGACTTTGAACATGGAGTGGTTGTAGGTGCCAGATAGGCTTGTCTGAGTATTTCAGAAACTGATCTACTGGAATTTCTACTGGAACTCAACACTGGAGTTTACAGAGAATAGTCCAAACAAGAGAAAATATCCAGTGAGTAACAGGTCTCTGGCCAAAAATGCCTTATTGATGCCAGAGATCAGAGGAGAATGGTCAGACTGCTTTGAGCCAATAGTAAGGCAACAGTAATTCACATAACCACTCATTATAACCAAAATATGCAGAAGACCATCTCTGAATGAGCAGTGTATTGAACCTTGAAGCAGATGGGCTATAGCAGCAGGAAACCACAATTGGACCAAAATTGGACAATAGAAGATTGGAAAAACATTGCCTGGTATGTCTCAATTTCTGCTGCGACATTCAAATGGCAGGGTCAGAATTTGGCGTAAACTACATGAAAGTATGGACCACAGTGACCACAATGTACCCATCTTCTGATGGCTGCTTCCTAGACTCTATCTAGATAGACTCTATCTATCCACCCTCACATGATCATATGTATAATGTCAATATATGGAGAAATCTCTACATGCAAAGCACAAGGCCAATACCCAGCGCTGAGTGGGTATGATCTTTAGGCCCTCAGGCAACACTACATTCAGAACACAGATGGAAATCGCTGCATATGCTCTGGAACACTTCTCAGAACTCTTGTTAGTAAAAATGGTTTGATGCTACATCTACAAATGCAAATTAAAACTCTACCAGACAAAGGAATGAGCATGGTCAAAGAAGATCCTGATTTGCTGTCTACTTTGGGTTCATATAAGATTGAGGAAAAGTGGAAAACTGTGGTCCTGTGGTTGCACCAATCAAAAAGCAAAGACAGTCGGAGTGCACTGGTGTCGGCTGTTTTGAGGCGCTGCACAGACTAGCGAAGTTCTTCTGCGCCATAATAAGGCCATTTTAAGACCTTACTCTTGGGTGTATTATCATTTATGTTTGCAATCATGTCATTTTACTGACAGTATTTTGGTCGGACCCGTACCAATGGCACCAGTTACAGCCTTGAAAATGGACCTCTCCTTTTTTGTTTCTCTCGAGTTTTCTTTAATTCATTTTCTTTTAAAAAGGGGGGATCCTTTGTTGCCTCTGGTTCAGGGGAATAAGGACAGATGATAACATGTGTTGTACAGATTGTATAGCTGCTATATGACTGACTTTTACTTAAGTTGACAGCAAAGAGTCCTCCCAAAATTGTTGCCGAAATGTTGAAACCACAGTTTTACATAACTAAGAGAACAAATATGCTGACAAAGTTGGGCCGTATAACTAAAAGACTCAACAGCACAATTTCCATCTTAACAACGTGCTTGAGCTCCATTTTGGGGGTTTAACTATTTCTGTTTTGTCTTTTATCAAAGGTTCCTGGTCTTATCAGAGTTATAGTTTGGGAAACATTAAAGCAGCTTTCACACATGCACTGCAGCCCTGAACCTTTCTAGACAATAGGCTTACCCAATAAAGGTGAATGTGAGAATGCAAATGTCTGACACAGTGCCGATTTGCATCAATGTGAGAGTAGCACAGGTAATAGTAAGTTCAATTTAAAGTTAGCAAGTGGTCACCCTGCCTCCTGTATGTTCCAGGCAGCTCCCTCATCTGAACCAAATGGAGTATTTCTAGTATATGGACCATATGAGCTTCAAGTCTTGAGAAATGTACTGGTATTTGTAACACTAACCTGAACTGATTTAAGTCTTACCTCACTAAAAAGTCCTTTTCTGTCAGCATGAGCTACTACTCTTCTAACACTGCCTCTGTGATGTGTGGTGTACCTGAAAATTTCGTTCTTGGTCCAATTCTCTTTGCGCTGTATTTGCTAACACTTGGGTCTATGATTTAAAAACATCATATTGCAAACCACTTCTATGCTGACGATACCCAGATATACCTACCACTCAAACCAGACACCAACTCTTCTGCAGTTTCCTTAACTTGCTGTTTAGCTGATGTTAACACATGGCTCTTACAAAAGTTCCTGGACCTTTATGGAGATATGACAGAAATTTTAGTGATGCGTCCCACCCAATGGCAGGCAATTACACTTTTTATTACTCGTTCATATTGTGTGTCACTGGTATCATAACCTGAATCTCAGGTAAACTATTTTGGTGTTCTCTTAGATTGTTTTCTTAAAGTTGACTTACAGATCAAATCAGTTGTTAACGTAAGCTTCTTTTTTCAGTTAAAACCTGACTAAATTTAAACAATTTCTTCCTACCAGTGACCTTGAGATGTTCATTTATGCTTTTATTGCATCCAGATAAGATTATTGCAATTTGTTACGTGATGGATTGAACAAAACACTAATATCACAATTTCACTTGGTTCAGAATGCTAGATTGAATCCATCCATTCTGAAATCTTTATGCTGGCTTTCTGTGAAGTGCTGCATTCATTTTAAAATACTGTTTCTTACATATAAGTGCTTGCTCCAAGTTATTTATCAGATCTCTTAAAATGCTGTGCTCCCGGCACTCACTCAGAAACTTTTAGTAATTAAGAATTCCCAATTTTCCCAGTTTTTAAAAATTTAACTGTGTTTTTTCTTTTAACTGTCAATGGGTTTATTTGTTGTGCAGCACTGCTTAAGTGTTAACCCATCTGGTGACTCAGGAAAGAATCAGTTGTTGAGAGTGCAGTCAGATGCCTTAATAACATTCCCCAGTTTGTAAAAAAGTGTGTGTGTGTGTTTTCTTTAACTACACTGGCATGTGGAACATCTGAGACGCAGAAAGAAGGACTTCTGCTGAAGACAGCAGCTAAAAGTTGTTTTTTAGGGCAGCTCAGACGTCATCTGGATCTCCCTCACAGTCTCTACCAGCACTGCTGCTCTGCCTCTCTTCTTCCTAAAACAACTTTATTTCATTCTCCCTCTTCCTCTGGCCCTCACTACCCCTCTCCCTCCTTCCTTCCACATCCAGCAGAC
>VVHJ01006242.1:2942-13875 GCA_015107715.1 Tylochromis polylepis
AATGGGACACAGGAGGAGAGCACAGCTGGGAGTAATTAAACATGACAAGGGGAAGCAAAACTATACACACTGACAAGAGACATCGTGGCTCAAAGAGTTGGCAGTTCGTCTTGTAATTGGAAGGTTGCTGGTTCGAGCCCCAGCTCGGACAGTCTCGGTCGTTGTGTCCTTGGGCAAGACACTTCACCCGTTGCCTACTGGTGGTGGTCAGAGGGCCCGGTGGCGCCAGTGTTCGGCAGCCTCGCCTCTGTCAGTGCGCCCCAGGGTGGCTGTGGCTACAATGTAGCTTGCCATCACCAGTGTGTGAATGGGTGGATGACTGAATGTGTAAAGCGCTTTGGGGTCCTTAAGGACTAAGTAAAGCGCTATACAAAATACAGGCCATTTACCATTGTGCTAAAGCTAAGAGTCTGGAAACGTCACTAAAATGATCACAGGTTACATGTGGCTTGGCGCCTTCAGAGCTGAGCTCAGTATCAGCGCCATCTCTATACACATGCTGTTATCACAGCATTTCAAACTAAGCTGCAAATTTGTGAAAACATGTTTGTTTCTTTTTTCTAAAGGAGAAGTCAAGTGACAACCATCCATAATGTCGCAGCTGAAACCTTTTACCGTGTCTGCTTGTATGACTCGAGTATTTTCAGTATTGTGATCATAAACTGGTGGCTTTTCTTCTTCAATATTTCTAAATCCAGTGAGTTTTAAGGTGGCAGCATCTTTAACAATCACCCATCTCCTAATTAAGCTCGAAGTCTGGACGTCTGTTTGACGAATCACTTTCACAGTATTTCCTGGAGGGCTGCAAACTCTGACTAACCCACTGGTGATTGAAGTCACTAATTCTCACCTCGCAGGCTTCATTAGGTGTCAGGCTATGGAGCACAAAGCCTGTGACATGTAACCCCTGATGTGTTAAAAACAGAAGACTGAGAAAACAAAAATGCTGCCTTTGACCTGCTCGGAGGACAAGTTGGAACTGTTTCAGAGCAGAGAGTTACCTCAGAGGACGGATGTCTTTGTGCAGCTATGAGGCAGACTGAACACAGTAACTAAAATCATGACTTTTTGGAAAAATGAACTGTTGAGCCAGTGTCCAGATAGATTTAAAATTAAAAGGACTCCAACAGTTTGTCAAACTTACAGCTTCCAAATGAAGAAAAGACACATCAGTGTCTTCACATACTAAGACTGATGTTTAAAGATTAATATTAAAGGCAAACATTAAACGAAAGGCACTTTCACATGTTTCATTCACTCTCTGCATTCCTGTCATTCAGTTGGACTCGAGCTCCCACCTCCCTCTGTGGAAGGTGGGGATTTGTTATCTTTTATTTTTAGTTTGGGTAAAAGCGGCGGTGCACAGATGGAGTCTGCAGGCGAGAAGCCATCAGCTGTCACTCTGGGTGTTATCTCTGAAGCAGCTGGGTGGTTCCTACACGTTTGTCCTGGGAGACCCGGGAGAGCTGGAGGTGGGATGGGGGTGTCTTAATGCACCGAACAAGTCCTCTTTAGATAGTTATAGAGGTTTTTTTTTTTATCACAATTAGGAGAGACTTTACTTTCCCTTTCTTTTGAGGGATTTGGTTCATAGGTTGTGCTTTGTTTTCACATGTCACAAAAATAGAGGCACACGCCTGCACATCACAAAATCTGCATCCCTAATTCTAAAGCAGCTTCCTCCATTGGCCTAATCCTATCCAACAATCAAAAACAGCAGTGCTCTCAACCACATAAAGAAACCACCACATTGTCTAGTTTGAAGGAGAATATGGTCTGAATTTGATACAGCGGTCAGTTATATTCAGCTTGTCTGAAGTCGGGTAGCAGCAGCGGGCTAAACAGGAAATTCCAGATGTCCCGTTCCCCAGCAACACCTTCCAGTTTCTCCTGTGGGATCCCGAGGTGTTCTCAGACCACAGGAGTTAAATATAATCTCTCCTGAGAGTTTTGGGTCTACCCCGGGGTCTCCTCCCAGGTGGGAGAGCACAGCAAGCCTCTTCATCATGTCTGAACCACCTCAGCTGCCTCCTCTCAGCACAAAGAAGCAACACTATGAGCTTCGTGTGGATGTCCCGAAGCACATTCAACTGAAAGAACTACTGGCTGTTCACGCATCAGTTTGTGGCTGATGGCTCCTTACATAATATTCTATTACATTTCCCACTCAGCCTTATATTAGTCAGCAATATCTTCCCTTCTATTAGTAGTTGCTTCAGTTGTTTACCTCAAATATCCAGAGCAGTTTAAATCCATACCTGCTCATTTCTGTAGCTGACTGCTGAACATTCGAGTTCAGTTTCACGGTCTGCTCATTTTATCCACACGCTGAAGATGCAGAGGTCCAGAAGGCAGAAGATCCTACCTTTTCAGTCAAGTGTTTCTTACAGACGAGTACATGTGAACCTGACCTAACCCAGGTTGGTTTCATTCTCTCAACCACTTCCCAGGGTTCATGACTTTAGTCTAGAATTTCACTGTGAACCAAAACTGGAGCTTACAGGAACCTCACAGCAGCCATGTTATTGGTCAGGTGATGTCATTAAAAATGCTCCAAAAGGCTCCAACAGCACAAACACGGTCCAGAGGTGCAGTTAGCAGACAGCTAGCAGTTACAGCCACCGGCGTCACCATCCACCTGTCAGTCAAAGAGGCCAAGCCCCTAATAATGCAAACTTTAAGCTTTAATACAATTTTAAATTAAAACAGTTGTTATGAAGAGAGAAATTATCCAGAGAGAGAAAACAAAGGTACATATTTTAAGATTCAAGCTCGCACAATTCAAATTATGAGCTTCTAAATGAGTATTAATGGCTATATTATCACTTTCTCCATTTCCTTTTTAATAACTCCCGATTTAAATCAGATTTTCTTCATATAAGCAGCTAAATACAGAGAACCAATTGCAAAAATTAAAATATGAGGAATGTTTCTGGGAAATTATCTGGAAAATGAAGTAAAATCTGAAGGCTGCTGATAGTAAGATGGACATGAACTTCTATCAGTGATGGATGGATTTGCAGTGAGGGTTGTCCACAGCAAACATAGGAACCATTTCTTCAGAGCCAGCTTTGTGCTTGACAGTCGTTGTGTAGAAACAGGAAGGAGACAAACACAAACTGTGGAGTCAGCACTCTGTGAGCTGGGGTGTGTGAAGTGTTACTGTGATCTTAGAGCTGTCTAAAATCATCCTTCTGCCGGGATGAAGAACTTTGAAAGTCTTTTTTGTTTGGATAAAATCAACCTTTACATTTAGTATTTTGATGTTCTTCTTCTCTACAGTGTGAGTGAAGGAAGTGACCTTTACACTCAATTTAAAGCTGAATTATTCTGATTATTTCCAGCTGTGTGTTTTTGACTCCAGAGCAGCTTTGCATGATTCCTATCATTATCTGATACTGAGCTTCTTTGATCATTTTTAGGTTTTTAGAAATTAGCTTCCAAGAACTTAAAAAATATAATTTAATCTGGAAAATATAATTCCTGTAAGAGAAAATATTAAATCTTGTATTTCATAACTAGTAAAACTAAAGATAAATATTTCTTTAATCTTGGCTCTGCTATAAATTGCTTCACCATCCTTCTGTAACTCATTTTATTCATCTGCTTATCAGCAAAAACCTTCTTCACTTCTGCAAACCTACATGAGGTATACATACATGCTGAGGGCTTTTATTATGAAAGGTAGGAGCAGGAAGCCCTTTTTCACACATGTTCAGTGTGTGTTATGGTACAGATGATGGTGACAGTAAACAGAAAGGCAGGTGGGTGGGGCTGCTGTGCTCGCCATGTGACTGCAGGAGATGTAGGAAATAAAGAGAAGCAGAACAGGTCGCCCTTAAATGCTGGATTGATTGATTATACAGTCAACTTGTTTTCATAGCGTAGATGAGGTGGCTGCTGTGATTCAGTGACGTTCTTCTTCAGGCTCGCTGGGTTCAATAACGGGATAAAGAATATTTATCCAGAGGATAAAAGAATCAAGGAGACTTTCCCTGAGTTGCTGATATGCAGACATTTTTCCTGCCTAATCATCTTGGCTCAACTTTCCAAACCTCATCATCCATCAGCTGCCCCCTCCTGCCTTTAATCATTTCAGGGGCTCTTCTGCTGACTTTTCTGAGCGATCCAGGTCCCCTCGCTGCCTGAATCCAGTTAGATTATGTAACTTTTCTGTTTATCCATTTTTCCCTCCACTCACCACTGTATGAGGCCTCTGTAGCCATGACGACAGTTACCTTTTTCACGGAGAAAACAGTCATTTAGCATCATCTCTGCTGCGCGAGCCTTTGTCAGCGAGCAGAAAGCTGCAGGACAAAAATCTGTCCTGCAGATCCACATGGCCTCACCTACACCGACACGCCGCCAACAGTGCAGCATCTGGACGCAGTCGACCAGAAGCCAATGCACATGCTAGCCTGCATCCTTTATTACTTTCATCTGATTTCACTGGGTAATTACAGCCTTCATCACCATCTTCTCTGTGCACTCCTGGTGGCTTGTCAAAGAAACACTCCGAATGATGGGTAAATATCTGTGAACACTTCTTCTAGAGGTCATAGATTTGTTTATTTGATCTTTTTCACATCTTTTTACAATCAATATTAGACATGAACATTTCTGTAGCTCAAGGAAATATAAATGTCAATCAAGCCAGATGTTCACAATGCGCAAATATGGCATAAAATCTCAGACTGTATATAAAAAATGGCTGTAACCACCTTGCTGTCACCCACTGTTTTCTGGACTCCACCGTTTAAATCAGGGGTGTCCAACTCCAGGCCTCAAGGGCCAGTGTCCTGCAGGTTTTAGATATCACCCTGGGTCAACACATCTGAATCACATGATTAGTTCATTACCAGGCCTCTGAAGAACTTTGAGACATGTTGAGGAGGTCATTTAGCAATTTGAATCAGCTGTGTTGGATCAAGGACACATCTAAAACCTGCAGGACACCGGCCCTCGAGGCCTGGAGTTGGACACCCCTGGTTTAAAGTCTTAATGTTTGCATTTTGTGCTAACATTAAGACGTGCTAAGCTCAGGCAAACATGTCTTGGAGCTGTCACTGTATTCATATTCATTCATTCATTCATTCATATTCATCTTCATATTTTGGGGGTTTTGATGCTGAGCTCTGGGGTTTTGGTAATATCTTTGGTGATGGTGATGAAGAGCAGTTAGCTTTCATGTTGTTTGTCTGTGCTCTTCAGTTTTTGTGCAGCTCGGTTTGTTAACATTTTGCTTATAATGAGCTTTACTGGTGTAGTTTTCCTCCATCTGGGTCCTCTCTCTTTCTCCAAAAACCTGACAGTGCAGTAGATAAGACATCTTTTAATAATTTTACTCTATGCTAATAAATACCTCCAATACTATACTGCTTTAGAGCTGCTGGATATTGTATGTTTCATCCTTTTATAGAAGTTGGACAGTATTTTCTGAATCTAACACATCTTTATGTCTCACTTTGTTCAAAGACAGAATAACAAGATTTGCCAGAGTGGTGTGATATCCTTTGAGACACTAATTTGACTGTAAAGAGTAGATTTCAAAGTAAATCCAGAATCAAAGTACTCAAAGCTCCACACGTCATGTTTTTAGTACCTGTTCTGAAACTTTCAGTAGTATGATGTAACTTTCATCAGCCACCATGAAATATACATATTTGCATGAACACTTTGGAAATGTCTGTCTCTGGTTTAAAGGCTGAGACCTCATACAGATGTGGGTCAGCTTCTCACACTGATGTGGCACTGATGACATCCTTCACTGCAAACAGAAGTGGACCAACAAGTGTCATCATTTCAGACAGTGTGTGAGGGAGATAGGTGCACAAAGTGGCACAGGCTCACAGTAAATTAGGATTAGGCCCACTTCTGTTTTGTGTTGTACATTTTATTCAGAGGCAGCCTGAGTAGCATCGCTCCCCACAGTGTGGGCCAGATGAAGATGCCTGTGGCGGCACAGATCTGGACCTGAGTTATGAACACTGGCCCAGGTGAGATCCAGTTCTGGTTTATCCGATTTGTTCAGCGTCAGGGTGGGCCTGATGACCTTAAAGCTGTTGTTGAAACTCAGTTTATATGTCAGAGAAAAACCTTTTATGAAAATGGAATAAAAGAGAAACAGATGCCAAGCTCCACTTTCAATATCCGTCATCAATTCATCACTGATTTCAGTGAAGGTCAGCCTAATGCTGCTGCATGCACTGATATTTAAATAAAGGTGTAAATAAACAATATTAAATTGTTTTTCATAGAGAAAGACAAAATTGACACTACTTAAAGGGCCCAGACTAGATACACATAAAAATATATTTAAAGGAAGTAAAACACAATTAAAATGGACAAAATCTCGATCTACTGATTCTCATGTGTCCACAAACTTCTGGTCTACACTCCCATCTTTCCTGTGCTGTTTGCTGTTATTGGGCTAAACTGCTCTGCTGGACATATTAATTAGCCAGATATAACCAGAGCACCGGGACATCGTCCAAGCGTCATAAACTCTGGCAGCACTGCCGTCACCCTGTAATCTGGTGAACTGGCGGCCGATTTCCCAATTAGGGGAAGCCGTCTGCTGCTGGCAGCTGAATAAACGGTGTCGAGGAGGGGGCTTAGTGTCATCCACAGATCCATGAAAACAGCCCTGAAAGTCTGATACGGGCTTCAGTTTCCTGCTGGATAGTTTCAATGAAAAGTAATCTGTGTTTTTTACTGTGAAGTCCGTGATGTTAGGCATTACTGAACCAAATCCATTACTATAAGTGAGAGAAGCATTAACAGATTTATTCTGGGCAAAACTAGCAGATGAAAAACGCTTTTCGAAAGTCATGAGAACAGTAGATACTACAGCGATTCACCATAATTAACCATAATGATCATTCCCATTTTCACATTTGTTTATTTTATGGACATTTTCTTACAGTCATTTTGTGCTTGTCCTGTTGATTTGATTTTGAAATCAATGCTTTAATTGTGAAAGAAACCATATGGGAACCTTATGGTAAACCTTATGGTAAAGGAGGCTCGTTTCCTCATAGACTTCTGTACAATCAGACTTCCTCATACAGCCCGTGGAGTCGCCCCCTGCTGGATGTTAGAAAGAATCATCAATACACGATAATGCTAGAAAACTGCAGGAAACACACAAACTGTTCTAGCTGCAGTGACGATTATGTGGGACCTATCCTGCTTCTCCTTACTTCCAGTCGTATATCACCTGCTCTTGGAGGTTCATATTCAGCCTCCAAAGTTTCTAATGAGCTCAGTGCAGGGACAGTAACACCTGTGAGCAAAAGTTCAGGCTGCAGAGCACTCTGAATACTCCGTTTCGCACAGCTTTTTCTACCCTTGACTCTGAATGATGTCACAGAGACAGGTTATCCCTAATATGATCATGTCAGGCACAGAAGCCCCACCCACCTCTGGTCCAAACCTGTTTACAAAGTCCAGCCAATAAGAAGAAAGGCAAGGAGGAGGAGCTATAGCAGCTTGTTTTGGACAGTGTGAGAGAAGGATTTTTATGACCTATGAATCATGTAAAGCTGCTGTAATAAGGTCCAGGAATAAAAACATGGAGACAGCAGTATCTGTGTTTGTCCATCGTAGTTACTTTTTATTTATATTTTTATGTGATCATATTGGGCAGACCATTGAAAATCAGATAGAAAGTATCATATCTTATATAACACATATACTCCAGCTTTGTTTAATGTGAACAGATATTCTTCTTGAAGGATTTTGTTGGCACAGAAAATTAGACATGTGGATTCAGAGGTCTGGAAGTGTGGAAGCAGCTGTCACTGCACTCTTCTTCTTCTTTCTTCCATCTTTTGTCTGACCTTGTACATTTCGCCAGGATTTGAGCCTGAAGTTTAAGCTGTGCCCTCGAAAACTTGGAGGAGATTAAAAAAAAACAACTTTGCATGCCAACAAAAATACCCATCCACAGCTGTCAGAGTGACTGACGTCTCATTTCACTGAGAGCCGAGAGATGCTAAAATCACACCCGTGACTAATCCGAGCCATGGACCCACAGATTCAGATAACACACATACTGTACGATATGCAGTATTTACATTATCCTGTTTCTATTTTTAATAAATGCACAAAATCCGGGGACGTCTAAGGCTTTGTATGACAGGAAAGCAGCACAGGAAGTAATAGAGGGGCTGTAGCATCACAGCTAATTACAGCGCCCTGTGATTAGCACAATTACAACACGACCATCAGAAGTAAATATGTGACAGCGAGGCTCAGCTGTGGACAGATGACTGAAGCTTTTGGCACCAAAACTGGCAGCAGAAGTTGAGTATGATGACAGGAAGGAGGCTGAGGAGCCTGCGCTGAATCGGCTGAGGTGATTAGATGAGCTTCTCTCTGCATCTCCCCAATGGGACTCTGATCACCCCTGCTCTGCTGTGCACAGGCCGGGAAAACACTGGGAGCAGGAGAGACAACGCAGTGAGGAAGTTACATAACATGTACACTCATATAAATATATTTCTCTCACACACACATACAGAGTGCTCAGCTGCAACCTCGGCCGCTGCCTGAAAAAGTGTGAGAGCTGTGAGAGAGCAAAGATGGGGCTGAGCTTGTCCTGCGAGTGAGTGCGATGAATCTGGAGAAAAGAGTTATTTCCTTGGCCTCTGTGTTTTAAGAGCCTTTGGACCTTCATTCAGGTTTGACCTTTAACCTCTGTGTGGGGACAGGCAGCTTCCTTTATTAAAACACAACACCTGTAGGAGATGCAGGTGAAGACTTTACTGAACAAACTGAGAAAGCAAACTGTTGCGCTCACTGTAACACTTTGTTCAGGCCGTTGTTTACAGTTTGCCAGTGACGGGCTTAAACACTCTCTAAAACGCACAGAAAAGGAGAGAGGAGATCTTCCATCCAACTCTCACCTGCTCTGAGCAGCACCTGTCCCACAGTTTACCCAGAAACAAACATCAGAGTAGCAGCACCGGTTTCACTGCCACCACACTGCTGCAGTCACTGAGACACATCTGTTACACTGATGCTCACAGCTGCTTAAAGTCTTGCAGTGGGAGTCAAACTAATTGAGTTTCAGTTTTTAACAGAGCTTAAATGTGTTTTTCAGCCCTGAAGGTTTCATTTGGATACTGGCTGTATGTAAGTTATGAAGGGAAAATATTAAACAGAACCGACGCCTGGAGGCTGCTCCTATTGATAGTGGTACATCGATAGGAGGGTGAAACTCTGCATGGCTTCTGCCTGACTCTGAGGGAGTCTGTTTGAATTTAAAGCTAACCAGTGAGTGCCATTTCTAAAGATTGGTGTGACTGATCAGTCAGGGAGTGAAAACAAAGATCCCGCCCTGACAGGAGCCATGTGACTCCATTTTCACCCCGTCAACTTCTCAGGGTGGAACAAAGGTGTATGGGTTGTCGTCCACTTGTTCACGTCTTTGACCCCAGCACAGTCTGAACACATGATGGGGATGCAAACTGCTCACCACATATCATGAAATACTTCCACATTACAGATGTACTGTTTACTCCACTGAGTCCGAGTCATGTTGTGCTGTTTGATTCCTGATTGGACAGACTCATGGCAGGATTAAAAAACTGCATCACTGATGAATCTCTTTGAGCGGAAGAAATGTGTTTTTTCACATACAGCTCAGCTGAGTGCAGAAATCTGGGGTCTTCCTCAGATTTCAGCAGCTTTGTCCATCACTTTTTCTGCTCGCAGTAATCTCTGTGCTGATGTGGAGGATTTATTAAGCCTCTTGTTGCATAAGAACCAAGTTCCCGTATGGAGGAGCAGTCGTAGGCAGAGGAGCACAGGTGTCCACGGGCAGAGTTTAAATTCACCTGCCAATGAAGCTACTCAGTCACCTGTGACTCAGATTCATGAGCAAGCACACGTGCTTCTGGCTGAAAGTTATTTTAATGTTATGCAAATGTTAAAAAAAAAAAAAAGAACAAAAGCTCCGCAGCATCTCAGGTATGACCAGGAACACAGTTCGATGATAAACAGGTGCTGCAGCTGAGGTTAATGCTTCATGTTAGAGCTGAACAGTGAGCTGTGGTACATCTGAAGCCCTCACAGAAGTTAAAGACAAGCTAAAGATGAATCTTTGAAATGAGTTAACACACTGAACGTCGTCGACATGCCAGCCGAGGCTGAGCTGTCACTCATAGCTGGAGTGATGGCTGAAGGTGAATCCTGTCAGCTTCAGATGAAACTGAAAGGTGTTAAAGTCAACTGGAAATGACATAATATAGAAGTTGTCTCTCAACACACAGCTGGCTGTGTGTTGAGAGAGAGGAGGACCCAAACCCAGGGACTGAAGGGAGACAAAACTGAGTTGCAAACAAAGGTCGAGGAAAAAAAAAAAAGCTAACTAATTAAACAATAACAATTATGCTCTACTTCTCTTCAGGGAACTATAAGAAGCCGACCAACAGATAAACACAGAACACAAGCATACAAGACCGAAAAGCATAGCATAAAGTCCAAAACTCAGAGTTTCAGGAGGTTGACCAGGAGGTCGGCATCACATGAGTCCAAAACCCAAAAGGTCAGGGGGCCGACCCAAGGGCCGACAACACCAGAGTCCATAATCAGGCGGCCGACTGCGGGGCCGGCGGAGGCGACAGTGGTGGAGCAGGTCCAGAGGTCGGCCGCGTAGAAGGCGGCGACGGCTGTGACGGAGCAAGTGCAACTGAAAACCCTCTAGCGGCTTGGCAGGCCGTGCCGCACACGGATGTGGCTTGGCAGGCGGGGCAGGGCCAGACGGCAGTGTGGCAACTGCAGGCAACAGAGCTGGACCAGATGGCACTGCAGGCTGGACGGGCTCCTCGGAGCCTCCAGCAGGAACCGAAGACAGCTGAAGCATTTCTCCAGAACCTCCAGTGGAAATGTGAGGAGGTTTGATGAGCTCAGCTGATGTCACAACTGA